>OX384042.1:17020326-17247826 GCA_947534325.1 Agonum fuliginosum
GATAATAAATTGTTGCGATCGGTGTATTGTAACTCTTCGCGACGGGAGACAAATATCAAACCTGGCGTTAAAATCTATTATTGCTATCTTTCATACAATAAATAGCTATTATATTTACCTACTGTAAAAATTAATTTTTATTTGAACTACTCGATGTAAATTATTTACCGTGTTTGTTTTTTATTTACATCCAGACCGTTTGTGCGAACTTCATAAAATTCTGCATGGAGGTTTATTTTGATCAGAATCAGATTTATTAAAGCATGCGTTATAATTTTAACAAGACACAAGAATGGTTCAAAAATAAACATGAACGGAAATATTGTCCATAAAAATATGTTGATCAATAAGGTTGATCAGTGTTGGAAAGGGTTGCCAGGTTTTATAAGCCAATATATCTGTACCTTGGAACAAAAACAACCAATGTCAATATTTTCCAAGCATGAGATTATACGAAACTTTGGTGTTTTAATTGAACTTGCTTTATAGCAAGAACAACCAATGTCAAAATCCTTGTAAATATTACAAGGATTTTGACATTGGTTGTTCTTGCTATAAAGCAAGTTCAAGTAAAAACACCAAAGTTTCGTATAATCTCATTTTTGGAAAATATTGACATTGCTTGTTTTTGTTCCAAGGTCAGATATTATGGAGAATATACAAAAAACAGGATTTGCTAAAAATATAAGGGATTTGGTAAAATATATAACATTAATTATAAACTTTTATATAGAATATAATTATAATTACACATGAAAATAAAGAGCAATTTTATACAAAATAATTGTTAGTTTTTAGTTATATTTCCCGTGACTTTTTTACCCTCTACATAATCTAATAATCATCATAATTCCTTATACAAATTAATTCGAATTTTACAAAACAATAATAATGACATTTAATATGTGACGCAGAATACTTATATCTACATAAATATCCTAAGTAATAACGTCACAGCAAAATTTCTTATATTTACGACATACTTATTTATGTTTTCCACAAGCCCGTTTAATATTTAATATTAAATTTTGATACGAAATATAATTGATCGTGTTTAGACGGACTTTGTATGAAATTTTGTACAAAGTCTTTTTATATTAAGTTTTTGTACGAAATATTTAGGACAGGTTCTAATTTCTTGTACGAAATGTCAAACTGTACACTAGTAAGCCTTAGAAAATTTCTATATGCTAAAGGATCTTCGATTCTTAGTTCTTCGTTCCACATATTTAGTATTCCATTCGTATATAAAATAAGTCATCATTAACTTGTTCCATCAGTTCTTTCCTCTTTCGTCGATTTCTTCGAGCTGTGGAACAACTGCTTTCAGCTTTTCTTACATATCCCAAGTTTAAGTTGGGGACGTAGTCAAGATCATTTTCATTATTCGACGGTTTTCCTAAATAAAAGAAAGTTTAATTTTTGTATCACAGTTTCTCGAGATTACTTTTTTACCATTTGAAAAATGATCCGAACATATTCTAGCATATTTTAATTTTTGATCTGTCAGATCTTTCCTTTTTATGGCTTGTAACCATAGTTCTTTTTTTCGAACCAATTATGACGTACCTGAATCTCAATTTTGGATATGAACTTTGGCGGTAGGCTCCGGCCAGCCACTGTGTCGGCGAGGGGTCGTGGGGAGCGGGATGTTTTAGAAAACAAAGGGGGCGCCACGTATTTTATTTTAATACTTACTGAAGCACCGCAGCGGAAAATACGAAACTGCAAGAAACTTGAACGGTGCAAATACTCTGAAATAAAACGGATGGGGAATCGAAGCATATGACGGGAATTTTGAAAATAAAACGTTATCTGAATCTTAACTACCTGGTGATTATTCACATAAAACATATAGTGCCAAGAAGAATTAATATTTTACAATAATCAAAATCGAGCTTAAGACCTAGATGTGAGATGAATGAAAATGGGGCGTAAATGAATTTTACAGTAATCGCTAATCTAAAGGATTAGCGTAGAATCGAGGTAATTTAAATTCTAAACAGCAAGGCAGTGGTGCCGCAAGTAGTTTTAAAACACAACAATTGATTTATAGCGACACTGTATCGTATGAGGGGCACTTGCTGGCTTCAAATCGTAGAACAATCGTACACAAATATAAATGTCGAGTGGAACAATTACATTAAATCGTCGTAAAGGTAAGTTTGAGTCACAAAAACCAAGTGCTGCCTGTATGACACCTACGCCACTGGCGCGTGTGCGGTAGAGCACGCGCACACTGTCACACTTCAGCTACACTAGCGCTAACCGCGTAAAAATTGCAGAGTAGCAAATTAATATGGCTGATGAAATTTAGACGTAATATGATGTATGAAACAATAATAATTGTACTCAACCAAAACGGCAACGATGCGATGACGGTACCAGGAGGTTTTCCAGCCGTAGGCCCTTCTCGCTTCGGTGGCGTGGCCGCGAAGATGAATTTTATGGCCAGGACGTGGAGGTTAGCGGTGTAGACACCGGCAGGATGATGACTACGGTGATGGTTCACTAGTTTACAGGTCACAATACTCCCAAAAATTGGAACAACACGTACTGCGTTAATTTATCGGAACGACGAACGGTAGCACACAAGGTGTACGCAATACGCGGATATGAAGGCACGTGCAACACAAATCCCGGCATGGGTTATTAATGTGAATCTCTTCAGTGACAAACTATTTGTCTCGACGGTAAGTAGAGCATCCACACTTCACTGCAACTAATGAAATGCCTTCGACACTGTATTTTAAACTAGTTTTTCCACAGGCTCAAGGTTTAAGCGAACTTTACTGTTCGGTGACTCGTACTCGACTCTCGAAGAACGAAACTGTCCAGATTGTTAATTAAATTAAGAAATAATGTACAGAGCGGTACTGCAATAAATTTTATATTTAACTAAAAGTTTTATACGTTATAAATCTTCCCCTTACTTATATAAAAAAAAGGAGAAAAAAAAAGTTCCCACCTTATCCGTTAAATCTTTTTAAATCATTCAAGTGCCAGTTTCCCTTCGAGATATCCTGGTCATCTACCAATTCGTAAGTAGTGGGTGATAATTTACGTCTTACGCGATAAGGTCCGATAAATTTCGGCGCTAGTTTACTTGAGAAATACCTTGCACCGTCGGATAAAACATGATTACGTAACCATACTTGATCACCAACGTCATAACTTTCAGGCCGTCTGCGAAGATCATACGACCTTTTATTTCGTTCGTAGGCTGCTGCCAAATGTTTCTGGACACTCTTAAAAATTGTCTTGAATTTTTCGCTAGCATATGCTGCGTCGTCTCGCACAATTAGAGGCAAATGTTCGGCATCGGAAGGGGGACCGTAGAGTTTTCCTGAGCTAACATAATCCCTTCCGAAGTTTAGAAAAAAGGGTGAGCGTCGAGTCACTTCATGTACGGCAGTATTAATCGCACACATAAATTCGGGCAAATGGTGATCCCAATGACGATGCGAATCTTTTAAATAGGAACGAATCATCGTCTTTATGACTCGGTTGGAGCGTTCCGTAGGGTTAGACTGCGGATGATACAACGGGTTAAAAATTAATTTGACCTTATATTTGTCATTGAGGGCTCGGAATTCTTTACTAACAAAGGCTTTACCATTGTCACAAATTAAGAATTGTGGCGCACCAAAGAATAAGTAGATGTGTTGTTCAACCATTTTGCATAAATTGGCTGCGGTTGCGTTTCGAAGCGGGAATACGTGAACAAATTTCGAAAAATAGTCGGTAATCACTAGAAGAGTAGTATTTCCGCGAGTTGAGGGAGGGAATTCCATGAAGTCGGCGCTAATCATCTGCCATGGTTGCGAAATCTCGGGTCTCTTTCCCATTAAACCTGCCGGTAATTTCTGAAGAGGTTTTTGAGACTGACAAGTCATACACTTGCGAACGTAATTAATGACGTCTGACTTTAGTTTAGGCCAATAATAGAGAGCTTTTATGCGGTTGTACGTTTTATACACGCCAAGATGTCCGGCGGTAGGCTTATCATGGCACTCGACAAATACTGTGGTTCGTTGATCCTTGGGAACTACTAATTTCCATTCATAGCCATCAGCGCTACGGACTAATTTATAAAGGACATTATTGATAAACGTCCAGTTGGGGTAGGAATTTGGTCTAGACAAAACTTGTTCTTTTAAGGTGCGATACCAAGGGTCTTTGATATCCGGCAAAATTTCAATCAGGTCGACATTTGCTTCGACTGAACGAGATAATAAGTCGGGTAGGACGTGGTCCTTTCCTTTTCGGTGTATTATGTCGAAATCGTACGCCTGAAGACGTAAAGACCAACGGGCGAGTCGACCGGTCGGATCTTTCAGTCGGTTGAGCCACAGAAGTGAGTAGTGGTCAGTCACCACTGTAAAATGACAATTTTCCAGGTAAGGGCGAAATTTTTCCACGGCGAAAATAACTGCGAGGCATTCACGTTCGGTAGTAGAGAGATTTCTCTCCGCTCGCGTCAGAGTACGACTGGCATAGCATATTATTTTTTCAATATCATTAGATTTTTGCAGTAAAACGGCGCCTAGGCCATATGCGGAGGCGTCGGTCTGGACGAAGAAAGGTAAATTGTAATCGGGACAGTTGAGTATGGGGGCACGAATTAGTCTATTTTTAATTGTTTGGAAAGCGTCGTCGCAGTCGCTATTCCACACGAAACGGGCGTGCTTTTTCAGAAGATTAGTTAGGGGGGCCAAAATGGACGAATAATTGTCTATGAAACGTCTGTACCAAGAAGCGACACCTATAAAACGTCTCTTCTGATACAGTCTTTGGAGTGGGTATTTCTACGATTGCCTTAACCTTTTCGGGGTCGACATGTAATCCTGTATTATCGATCACGTGACCTAAGTATTTAAGCTCCTTGCGGCAGAAGTAGCATTTGTCTCTATGAAGGGTCAAATTGGCGTTAGCCAGTATAGTGAATACTTTCCGTAGGATCTCGATATGTTTTCCCCAACTATTACTTAAGATGATGATATCGTCTAAGTAAATGAAGACATAGGGCTCGAAACTGGGTCCAAAAAGTTTGTCCATAAGACGTTGCCAGGTGGCTGGAGAATTGTGCAGTCCGAACGGCATGCGATTGAAGTGGAAAAGTCCGCGATTGGGGACAGTAAAGGCGGTTTTCTCTTTACTTTCGGACGACATCGGGATCTGCCAATAAGCGCTTTTTAAATCTAGGGAAGTTAGGTAGCGAGCATCGCGCAGTTTATCTAGAATAGAGCTAACGTAAGGCAACGGGTACGCGTCTTTCTTGGTCACCGCATTGAGTTTGCGATAGTCAATTACGAAACGGAATGTGTTGTCTTTCTTTTTAATTAGAAGAGCGGGACTTGACCAGGGGCTATTGGAGGGTTCGACAATTCCGGCGGTAAGCATTTTGTCCAGTTCTTCGTCGAAAATAGCTTGGGTTTTAGGATTGACTGGGTAATAGCGTTGCTTTATTGGTTCGGAATCTGTAATAATTTTATGTTCTACGGTATTTGTGCGGCCTATCTTTTCGCTAAACACCGTTGAGAAATTGTCGATAAGAGAGTCGAGTTCCTTTCGTTGACTTTTCGTTAAATCTGATACAAGGGGAGCTGAAGATTCGGGCGATTTAACGGTCAAGGCAAAGGTCCAACAACCGGTGCTTAAGTCAGGAACGATATTCATGGACAACCAAAAGTCTACGCCCAGAATTAATTCATGCGAGATAGACGGTACTACGAGAGCTTTGATTAGACAGGACTTTTCTGTTAATATCATCGGTAAATCTACGATGCCAATAGAGGTACAAGGGTTTCCATTGGCTACCACACAGTCGGACGATTTAAGTTCGGTTAAAGTTATTCCTAAATTTTGTAAAATAGTCCAACCCTTTTGTCCTACTATAGTGAGTGGCACCAGAGTCTAGCAAACCACGAAATGTATTTCCGTAAATATTAACGTCTAAATAGGGGCGGTTATCTAAAGAGCATTTAGCAAGAATGAAATTAATTTTTGGTTGAAGATAAAATTCTTGTACTTTAACTAGCCATGATTTCCAGTCTTCACGAACCGGTTTTGAATGTCGGAAGAAGCTACGGTTCCGGAAGATTCTCCCCGAAATTCGTTTTTTTGAACGATTTGGACGGTTGCGACACTTGGGACATGATGCAACGGTACAATTAGGTTCACCACAGGAATAACAAAATCTTTGACGTGGTTTTCTACATACGGTGTATCCGTGTCCAACAGCGTTACAATTCCAGCACCTACGCTTATCTTCGGTGTTGGTGGTGTCTTTATTAATGGCACATGTACGAGGCTTGGACGAGGGACATGCGAGATCAGGTTCGACTAAATGACGACGGCTTGTACTAGGCCCAGGGTGGGTTGCAGCAAGAGACCGATTATTTTCAAGAGATTTACAGGTTTTTAAAAGCATTTCAACGGAATCTATTTTTGTTAAACCGATGTAATGAATATAATACGTATCTATGTTGCGTCGCAATATGGAAAGTTTCTGTTCTTCGGAAGGAGCTGTCGGTAATCTAGCAAATAAATTTACCATGCATGCGAAGTACGCGCCTACTTTTTCATTTGGGCCTTGTACTCGCGCCCGTATTTCTGTCCAAAGTTCATCTTCATACCCGAAAGGTTCATATTCTAATTTCATAAGATTCACTAATTCGGACCAATTTGAAACTTTATTACGAATAGAGCGGAACCATATCAGTGCATTACCATGTAAAATTTCTATCACTGAGTTAAATAATTCTTTATGAGTTACACAACGAGATATGCAGTATTCTTCAATTCGCTCGAGAAACGCGTTAATGCTTAAACCAGTACCATCACCGCTGAATGAAATATTCCATTTAGTAATCGGCATATGTTGCCTGGGTGAAACTACATTGCTTGGAGAGGGTTCAGTAATTTTATGAGTTTCTATACTAGCCTCCAACTCTAGATAATCATATCTACTGCTGACTGAATTTTCTAGATCATCACATTTTAATTGTAAACTTTTAATCGCGTCTTTAGTTTCCTCAGCAGCTGGCTGTATCCGTGCTAAGCGACCTAATATATGAGCTAATTTTCCGCAAAATCGGCGATATTCTAGATATTGTTTCGGATTTTTCACATCTTCCGCGAGCTTTTCGAGTTCTCCATATTTCTTAGTACAAATTTCTAGTTCAGAAATCGGATCAAAAACTTTAAGTGATATTAATACACCGATTTTTTCAGTCTTCAGATCTTTCGCTAGCGCTTTACGCATCTCCGCAAATGAAATTGCAGCTAAATTCTCGTAACCGCGTACTGCCAATTCATATTCGAGTTCATCGCGCGTGAAACGATAAGGGTCCATGGCTGGTAACTGTAAGAATAATTAACTAAATAACGAACAAAAGATTTAATCAAAAATGTTTCAATAACACAAGAGAAATAACCGCGATAAATATTAGTTAAATACGTCTGAAAGTCATTAGTCAACAACAACTCAAACACTTTAATTGAATTAACTCTAATAAATACGTAAAGCGATACGATGTGCAGGCAGAAATTGGTTTCACACAATTTGTGAATCTTTAATTTTAAACTCAGGTTGATATGCTTCGATATTATTGTACGTCGTTCCCCACAACGTTGCCACTGTACGTACAAAATTCGCATCCAAAGATGAGATGGTTTAGCAAAAAAAAAGAAAATGAAGTTTTCTAGGCCCCACGTTCGGGCGTCAATTTTTATGACGTACCTGAATCTCAATTTTGGATATGAACTTTGGCGGTAGGCTCCGGCCAGCCACTGTGTCGGCGAGGGGTCGTGGGGAGCGGGATGTTTTAGAAAACAAAGGGGGCGCCACGTATTTTATTTTAATACTTACTGAAGCACCGCAGCGGAAAATACGAAACTGCAAGAAACTTGAACGGTGCAAATACTCTGAAATAAAACGGATGGGGAATCGAAGCATATGACGGGAATTTTGAAAATAAAACGTTATCTGAATCTTAACTACCTGGTGATTATTCACATAAAACATATAGTGCCAAGAAGAATTAATATTTTACAATAATCAAAAT
Source organism: Agonum fuliginosum (assembly GCA_947534325.1). Lineage (NCBI taxonomy): Eukaryota > Metazoa > Arthropoda > Insecta > Coleoptera > Carabidae > Agonum > Agonum fuliginosum. The sequence goes on from OX384042.1 coordinate 17,028,396, forward strand.
CGAGCTTAAGACCTAGATGTGAGATGAATGAAAATGGGGCGTAAATGAATTTTACAGTAATCGCTAATCTAAAGGATTAGCGTAGAATCGAGGTAATTTAAATTCTAAACAGCAAGGCAGTGGTGCCGCAAGTAGTTTTAAAACACAACAATTGATTTATAGCGACACTGTATCGTATGAGGGGCACTTGCTGGCTTCAAATCGTAGAACAATCGTACACAAATATAAATGTCGAGTGGAACAATTACATTAAATCGTCGTAAAGGTAAGTTTGAGTCACAAAAACCAAGTGCTGCCTGTATGACACCTACGCCACTGGCGCGTGTGCGGTAGAGCACGCGCACACTGTCACACTTCAGCTACACTAGCGCTAACCGCGTAAAAATTGCAGAGTAGCAAATTAATATGGCTGATGAAATTTAGACGTAATATGATGTATGAAACAATAATAATTGTACTCAACCAAAACGGCAACGATGCGATGACGGTACCAGGAGGTTTTCCAGCCGTAGGCCCTTCTCGCTTCGGTGGCGTGGCCGCGAAGATGAATTTTATGGCCAGGACGTGGAGGTTAGCGGTGTAGACACCGGCAGGATGATGACTACGGTGATGGTTCACTAGTTTACAGGTCACAATACTCCCAAAAATTGGAACAACACGTACTGCGTTAATTTATCGGAACGACGAACGGTAGCACACAAGGTGTACGCAATACGCGGATATGAAGGCACGTGCAACACAAATCCCGGCATGGGTTATTAATGTGAATCTCTTCAGTGACAAACTATTTGTCTCGACGGTAAGTAGAGCATCCACACTTCACTGCAACTAATGAAATGCCTTCGACACTGTATTTTAAACTAGTTTTTCCACAGGCTCAAGGTTTAAGCGAACTTTACTGTTCGGTGACTCGTACTCGACTCTCGAAGAACGAAACTGTCCAGATTGTTAATTAAATTAAGAAATAATGTACAGAGCGGTACTGCAATAAATTTTATATTTAACTAAAAGTTTTATACGTTATACAATGAAGGGCAAATTTTCCCCTTATTATTTTTACTAGATGGAAATCTAAAAAACGACTTCTTCCAATTTCTATCGCCCCTGTTGGAACACCCAAATACTGCACAAAAACTTGGCATTTTGTTTTTAAAAACCAGTAGACGCAGGCAACACAATGACGTTTGCTTGTCCTCCAAGCTAAAAGTAAGGTTATGGCTTGCACGTACCCTATTGCAACTCGTTTTTGAATAATCATACCTCTTGACTCTTGAACTAATCACTTATATAAAAATATACACCTACTTATCAAGTTCAACGTATTCTTCCAAGAAAAAATAAATCAAAAATTGTGAAACAACCCCATTGACAGACGGAATTGGCGCGTAATTCAAAATTCAACTTCTTGCTGAGACACACCTCTATTATTAAATGATAAATAACGACAGGACATTTATAAAATTTTCTTACATAATTAGATTATCGTAGAAACAAAATAATTAAGAATTTTGACGTTAATTTAAACAAACTAATAAAATAAAATAATTTGTTTTCACAAATGAGACCAAGTGACAAGTTCGTAAAAATAAGTACAGTTTACTTGGAGTTTACATTTTAGTACCACTGGTATGACAACAGTTTACATTTCTTATTAATTTAATTATTTATACAGGATATCTCTGAAATAAGTGTACACCCAGCGCCGATGAATCGTGGAAAACTAGATGGTGACAAGTTTCGATTTAAGTTGGCATTCGACGATGAGAGATTTAATTGCGAGCATAGCGAGCAAAAAAAATTCGAGAATGCAAAAGCAAACGTTTTTTCGAAAAATATGTTCTAATATTTGTAAAACTGTAAAGAAATTTTTTTGCCTCTTATGATTAATCAAATTAATCAATGTGACATGTAAATCAAACAAACGTTCGAATATTTTCTATATAATGTTGTGTCATTTTTGCATTATGAAGTGATATATTTCAATACTACTAGAATGATATCAGAAAGCGATGAAGACAATCTGCCTCCTAATGTACTAGAAGCGTAGTACCAAGTTTAATTTTATTAAATAGTGGTTATTTCTTGTGTCAAAAAATTGCTGGATGTAATAGTATATTACATTACAAGTCATGAAAATGTTTCATTGCAGACGAGGAGGCGTTTGAAGAATGCGAGGATGCGCAGCGTCCGAGCATTTCTTCAAAGCCTTCGAGTCAAGCAAAGACATTTTTATGACGCGTGATGTATTCTATTTTTTTTTAAATCGGCAATTAAGCTTAAAATTATAAAAAAAATTAGGTTTGCATAAATCATCAGAGCTGTGACACATCATCAGAGCTGTGACAAATTTTAGAAAAAGTTGTCATGACAAGTAAACAAAGTTGAAAGTAAAAATGACTAGGCATGAAAATTTTATTTTCATGCCTAGTCATGAAAATCTTACTTTCATGAGTCATGACGCAAATTAGTCTGGAAATGACGATTTTCATCCTGGACTTTTGCGTTCTGTAGACAAAAAACTATCATTTCGCGTGTAGATAGTTGGCATGCAAATCTTACTTTTTATGACATTTTTCGAAAAATATAATTGGTATTATTTAAGAAGCCTGTAATATAAATAATGCAGGTTATGTGTTACAAAACTATATGTACTTACATTGCAACTATTTAAGACCATTTGATAGTCTGCTTATTTTACGAAATTAATTTATAACAGATTTACGTTAAAATTATTTCTATGAAGTAGGATTACCTCGCAACGAGCTGTTAACTTATTCTTGAATAATAATTTTCAGACCATACTTTTGTCACAATATGTGCAGATTTATGTATTTAGGATAGGATACAAACATAATTTGTTTATTTTTCAGAATTGCATAATTTCGGCACTATTTAAATGACTTTTCCGTAGCTGTCAATTTTGACACTATCCATTGGAATGCCCTGGTTAGAATACCACATAGAAACACATAAAAAAAATTTATACGATTCTATGGTAATCAATATGTGTATTGAAACACCTCTTTTACCATAAACTGCTGGAAATCCAGATATATATTTTATTGGTTTTTATCCGCATTTACGAATGTAAGTCTATCCGTTCGTGTGAGATATAATGGTACACAGGTCGAACGGATTTTATACGATTCTATGGTAATCAATATGTGTATTGAAACACCTCTTTTACCATAAACTGCTGGAAATCCAGATATATATTTTATTGGTTTTTATCCGCATTTACGAATGTAAGTCTATCCGTTCGTATGAGATATAATGGTACACAGGTCGAACGGATTTTATACGATTCTATGGTAATCAATATGTGTATTGAAACACCTCTTTTACCATAAACTGCTGGAAATCCAGATATATATTTTATTAGTTTTTATCCGCATTTACGAATGTAAGTCTATCCGTTCGTATGAGATATAATGGTACACAGGTCGAACGGATTTTATACGATTCTATGGTAATCAATATGTGTATTGAAACACCTCTTTTACCATAAACTGCTGGAAATCCAGATATATATTTTATTGGTTTTTATCCGCATTTACGAATGTAAGTCTATCCGTTCGTATGAGATATAATGGTACACAGGTCGAACGGATTTTATACGATTCTATGGTAATCAATATGTGTATTGAAACACCTCTTTTACCATAAACTGCTGGAAATCCAGATATATATTTTATTGGTTTTTATCCGCATTTACGAATGTAAGTCTATCCGTTCGTATGAGATATAATGGTACACAGGTCGAACGGATTTTATAGGAATCTATGGTATTTAATATGTGTATTGGAACGCGCATTTTACCATAAACTGCTGGAAATCCAGTAATTTATTTTATTGGTTTTTATCCGCATATAAGAATGAAAGTCTATCCGTTTGTATAGGATATAATGGTACACAAATAGAACGGATTTTATTGGAATCTATGGTACATAATATGTATTTTACCATTCATTGCTGGTTACAGTCTATCTGTTTCTATACGAATATCAGTAGAAGGTATCAGTTAGAAGCCACAGGTAAAAATAGCGGAGAAGTAAGCACTTCGAAAATTAGACACTTAGTGATTCCTATACGGTTTTATAGTAACTTCGCTATTAACTTTTAAATGGATTTTATCCGGTTCTATGTGATACACATTCTATTTGATCCTATGAGCAAAGTGGGATACTATTTTCTATGAGAATTTATACGCATTACACACCTTGTGATTTCTATACGATTTTATAGTAATTTCGCTATTAACTTTTAATTGGATTTTATCTGTTTCTATGTGACACACATTCTATTTGATCCTATGAGCAAAGTGGCATGCAATTTTCTATGATAATTTATACGCATTACACACTTTGTTATTTCTATACGGTTTTATAGTAATTTCGCTATTAACTTTTAATTGGATTTTATCTGTTTCTATGTGACACACATTCTATTTGATCCTATGAGCAAAGTAAGATACTATTTTCTATGAGAATTTATACGCATTACACACTTTGTGATTTCTATACGGTTTTATAGTAATTTCGCTATTAACTTTTAATTGGATTTTATCCGTTTCTATGTGACACACATTCTATTTGATTCTATGAGCAAAGTGGCATACTATTTTCTATGTGAATTTATACGCATTACACACTTTGTGATTTCTATACGGTTTTATAGTAATTTCGCTATTAACTTTTAATTGGATTTTATCCGTTTCTATGTGACAAACATTCTATTTGATTCTATGAGCAAAGTGGCATACTATTTTCTATGAGAATTTATACGCATTACACACTTTGTGATTCATATACGGTTTTATAGTAATTTCGCTATTAACTTTTAATTGGATTTTATCTGTTTCTATGTGACACACATTCTATTTGATCCTATGAGCAAAGTGGGATACTATTTTCTATGAGAATTTATACGCATTACACACTTTGTTATTTCTATACGGATTTATAGTAATTTCGCTATTAACTTTTAATTGGATTTTATCCGTTTCTATGTGACACACATTCTATTTGATCCTATGAGCAAAGTGGGATACTATTTTCTATGAGAATTTATACGCATTACACACTTTGTTATTTCTATACGGTTTTATAGTAATTTCGCTATTAACTTTTAATTGGATTTTATCTGTTTCTATGTGACACACATTCTATTTGATCCTATGAGCAAAGTAGGATACTATTTTCTATGAGAATTTATACGCATTACACACTTTGTTATTTCTATACGGATTTATAGTAATTTCGCTATTAACTTTTAATTGGATTTTATCCGTTTCTATGTGACACATTCTGTTTGATCCTATGAGCAAAGTGGGATACTATTTTCTATGAGAATTTATACGCATTACACACTTTGTGATTTCTATTCGATTTTATAGTAATTTCGCTATTAACTTTTCATTGGATTATATCCGTTTCTATGTGACACACATTCTATTTGATCCTATGAGCAAAGTGGCATGCAATTTTCTATGAGAATTTATACGCATTACACACTTTGTGATTTCTATACGGTTTTATACTAATTTCGCTATTAACTTTTATTTGGATTTTATCCGTTTCTATGTGACACACATTCTATTTAGTCCTATGAGCAAAGTGGGATACTAATTTTTATGAGAATTTATACGCATTACACATTTAGTGATTCCTATACGGCTTTATAGTAATTTCGCTATTAACTTTTAATTGGATTTTATTCGTTTCTTTGTGATACACATTCTATTTGATCCTATGAGCAAAGTGGGATACTAAATTACTAAATTGCATGCCACTTTGCTCATAGGATCAAATAGAATGTGTGTCACATAGAAACGGATAAAATCCAATTAAAAGTTAATAGCGAAATTACTATAAAACCGTATATGAATCACAAAGTGTGTAATGCGTATAAATTCTCATAGAAAATAGTATGCCACTTTGCTCATAGAATCAAATAGAATGTGTGTCACATAGAAACGGGTAAAATCCAATTAAAAGTTAATAGCGAAATTACTTTACAACCGTATAGAAATCACAAAGTGTGTAATGCGTATAAATTCTCATAGAAAATAGTATGCCACTTTGCTCATAGAATCAAATAGAATGTTTGTCACATAGAAACGGATAAAATCCAATTAAAAGTTAATAGCGAAATTACTATAAAACCGTATAGAAATCACAAAGTGTGTAATGCGTATAAATTCACATAGAAAATAGTATGCCACTTTGCTCATAGAATCAAATAGAATGTGTGTCACATAGAAACGGATAAAATCCAATTAAAAGTTAATAGCGAAATTACTATAAAACCGTATAGAAATCACAAAGTGTGTAATGCGTATAAATTCTCATAGAAAATAGTATGCCACTTTGCTCATAGAATCAAATAAAATGTTTGTCACATAGAAACGGATAAAATCCAATTAAAAGTTAATAGCGAAATTACTATAAAACCGTATAGAAATCACAAAGTGTGTAATGCGTATAAATTCACATAGAAAATAGTATGCCACTTTGCTCATAGAATCAAATAGAATGTGTGTCACATAGAAACGGATAAAATCCAATTAAAAGTTAATAGCGAAATTACTATAAAACCGTATAGAAATCACAAAGTGTGTAATGCGTATAAATTCTCATAGTAAATAGTATGCCACTTTGCTCATAGAATCAAATAGAATGTTTGTCACATAGAAACGGATAAAATCCAATTAAAAGTTAATAGCGAAATTACTATAAAACCGTATAGAAATCACAAAGTGTGTAATGCGTATAAATTCACATAGAAAATAGTATGCCACTTTGCTCATAGAATCAAATAGAATGTGTGTCACATAGAAACGGATAAAATCCAATTAAAAGTTAATAGCGAAATTACTATAAAACCGTATAGAAATCACAAATTGTGTAATGCGTATAAATTCTCATAGAAAATAGCATGCCACTTTGCTCATAGGATCATATAGAATGTGTGTCACATAGAAACGGATAAAGTCCAATTAAAAGTTAATAGCGAAATTACTATAAAACCGTATAGAAATCACAAAGTGTGTAATGCGTATAAATTCACATAGAAAATAGTATGCCACTTTGCTCATAGAATCAAATAGAATGTGTGTCACATAGAAACGGATAAAATCCAATTAAAAGTTAATAGCGAAATTACTATAAAACCGTATAAAAATAACGAATTGTGTATTTGCGTATTAATTCTTATAGAAAATTAATTGCCATTCTGCGTATAGAACCGAATAGATTACATTTCTCATAGAAGCATATAAAATCCGTTAAGAATTTTATCGTAAATTTACAATTATTGCAGATAAAATATGTTCCGAATTGATCCAGATAAAAACCCAATAGAATATATTACCACATTGCGTATAAAATGACAATAGAAATATTACTGCTCATAGAATCCCATAAATTCTCATAAAGTTTTTATTACAACTTTGTGCATGGCGGATAAAATTCGGCGTGTGCACATAAGTTACGATAAATTCTCATTAAAACTTTATCTGTATTAACTACCATTTTATCTGGCATTTTAACCAGGGTGTACTATGCATAACAAGTTATAATAATATTCATGCTGTCATCTAGTAGTCAATGTTTGAAGATTACACAGGTAAAAAAAAACTAACTCTTGACGATAGATGGCAGATCCATTGCTTGTCATTCTGTTTCTGAATGATTCGATTTGTGAAGAATTCTGACTATGTCGTATTCTGTGAATGTGTATTCTGTTCGTGAATATTCGCTAACTGAATGATTCTGTTCATAGCGTATTCTGGGATTATATATTCTGGTTTTAAATATTCGGTCGATGAATGATTCTGGAAATTTCGTATTCTGTAAATATGTATTCTGTTTTTGAATATTTGGTCGTTGAATGATTCTGAAAATGAACATTCTGTGGATGAAAATTCGAATTTTGAGTATTCGGTTACTGAATGATTCTGGAAATTGCGTATTCTGATGATACGCTTTCGCTTGATGAATATTCGGTAACTGAAAATATTATTCTGGGAACGTGGATTCTGTTTTTGAATATTCTGTTTTTGAATTATTCTGTGAATGTCACATTCTGTACATGATTATTCGTAATATGAATATTCGGGATTTGAATAATTCTGAAAATGAACATTCTGCATATGCGTATTCTGCTTTTGAATATTCGGGTGTTGAATGATTCTAAAAATGAATATTCTGTCGAATAGTATTCTGTTTTTGAATATTCGGCTGCCACGAATTCCATCTCCATATTCAACATAAATAATCATATATTTGAAGTTATAACAACTGACAGTTTAAACGTCAAAACCTCCGGAGCTTGCGGAGTTCCGCAGAAAGTTAAAAATAATTTAACTACTGACGGAATTCATGGCGGCCATTTTATTCCGCAAGAAATCTGCGGATTCCGGATACATGAAAACGAGGCATTACTCCATCCAAACTTTTACTTTCTAGCTTCGATTCCAGAGACATTTTTTTGTTATCGACATTATTATTATCAAAAAATTCGGGCTCTGGTTTTGTTACAATATTTTCAAGAAAGAAAAAGAAATTAGTGTTTTTTAAAAATTTCTTGTGTTTAATGAACTCTAATTTATAAACGGATTATGATATTAACTTCCGGGTTCCGGAATTGGATTTTCCAGGCATTTTTCAATTAAGTCCAGTATTTGAAAAACTGATTTTGGGCGCCATTTTTCCAAGATGGCGGCGGGGTCGGCGGTTGCTCGAGGTCGCAAACTTAGGCCACCTAGTCTACAATCCTAATTTTTTATTCATACATACGATCAGAATGAGTTTGGATCTGCTGAGATATCTTCCTCTGTTTGTGCAATATAGTTTGTTATTGTGAAGTTATGAGAAAGAGATTTAACTTTATTTCTGCATTCTTTAAATTTATGTAAATAACATGACATATTGGTTTTCTTGTAAAGTCTATGAAAATGTTCTTTTAATTTTATTTTGTTAATTAGTTCAATATTAAACCACTTATAAGAATAAGACTAGTGAAAATATAAAACCGGATGTTATAATGATTAATTATGTTCCTAATCAGGGTACCAATTACAAGATCTCGAAGAATTGTTAAACATATTAATAAGTTGTAGTTGTAAAGAAACATTTTTCTTTTACTTATTTAAATCTTTGCAAAGTAAAGTCAAATAGCATTATTATTACAAATTTTAATCAATTTATTAAATAATGGTACATTTATGTGAAAACATTAGATACGAGTACTAATGTTTTCTTTCAATAAATAACTTCTACAAAACTATGTATTTATGCCCTATAATTTATATTAAATTATGTTTTTCCACAAATAGACAATAATATGCACTAAATTATTGAAATAACTTAATAATATGTGCATAATACTTATTTAGAAAATAAAGTTTAGAATCAGAGACGTACCGCCAAATATTAAATAAAACAAATATGAAATACTGGGTAAGTAATAATTCATACAAAAGTTAGTTAATTAAATAATCGGTCGGTAGTTTCGGCCCAACTTAAATTTTGTCGCCGATTCATAGGTCGTGTGGCATTAACTGGACAAACACTTCGGTGTTTAGATTTTTAGATGCTCGTCTCGAGGAGACTGGCTCAACACAGGATAGTAGCAGATACAGTCGGCCCCGGAGTAGCCGTTGTGGCAACACTGGCATTGTGACTGGTGCATAGACAAAATAAAGGACTGGTGAGCGGTACAGAACTACGATCAACGACTTCTTGCTACCGTCAATAAATTGACGAATTGGGATTGGAGAACATATGGTTCTAGCATGGTGGACATTTTGAAGCAAGCGTTTCACGGCCGCTTTATCTCTTGTTTTGACGTTTTGCACTGACCCGCGAGATAGTCTTATTTGACAGTTCCAGACTATTTTCTTTGGGGTTTTTTGAAGTTACGGATTTATACAAACAAGCCACAGACCTTGGTGTCCTTAAAGAAGATCATCTGACAAGAAGTGAAGAATTTCAGGCCAGTAGTTTTGACACAAGTCATGGATAAAGCTGTGAAACAGCTCGATCGTGCATCAACTGTGGCGGTGATCACTTAAGAGGCCCGTCTACCTCTGAAAATCCAGCATAAAATTACTAACGTAGCGAGTGTTTTGTGGTCAGTACAAGAATGGTAACAATTTATTTAAACATGGATTTAATAAAGAAAGAATGGATCTACAGATGTGCCTTTTTAAAATTTTGATTAAAAAATTGTATATGATTATAAAAATTCCGAATAAATTTAAAAAAATTGAATTTATGCTAACTTTACACGGTTATATCTCATGATAGAAATTAATTTTTCAAATTTTAAAAAGGCACATCTGTAGATACATTCTTTCTATATTAAATGTTTATAAAAACATTATCCTGAATTCAATAATAATCTGACAGTTTACTCGCAACGAAAACACCTTTACAGTAATTTTCAACTTCAAAATAACATTGCATTGTTAGGATGCGGCAAAGTACGAGTTTCGGGCTGGTTTGAGGCAGTCGTATAAGTGGGGAAATGAGTGAAAAAAAAAGTAAAATCGAGAGTATTCTGTGAATTCGGAAAAAAGGTAGACGAGCCACTTAACCGATACAATGATTAATGTACATGTTTAAGCAAACATAATCAACAAACAGAACTATTTCAAACATGGTTATTGCCTTAGGAATTCGGGTGTTTACTTTTACTTCACCTTGTAGATATAATGATAAGAGCATAATTATATCATATTAAATTTGAAATGTGTACCTGAGTGGATTTGAATCTGAGGTAATAGCAGGAGCGGACGGGCTACTATCAACCGACCCGGGAAAGTAATTTTTACGGCCTAAGACTTATTTGCATAGCTAGGACTTTTGGGAGTAGGGGGGGAGGGGTTAAGATTAGTGGTATAGTCTTATTGTTGTTGTTGTGTAGGGAAAAATAAAAAAGCGTCGCAGCCGAAATTTTTTTTGGGTTCAAAGTCAAAGGCTGTTTCATTAAAAGTTTTTACATACCTACAGGGAAAATAACATAATATTTTACCCTCTTTCACGTATAAAAATTAAAATAAATAATAAATTTTTAAAAAAATTACCTAATTCATTTTAGCATTTAGATAACAGCTGGGGAAGGTTTAAACCCCAACCTCCCTGGCTTCGCTTATGCTTATTTGTGGATCATACACATCAAATAAATATATAAATAATTAATTAACTGAAAAACAAAACAGTGAGCTGGTGTGGAAAAATTGTTTCGTGGGCGGGCCAAATATAAAATCTGAAATAGAAGCAAGACCCGTAGCAAAAAAAAGTAACGCGCCGTAAGCGAATTTTTTTAAAGTTCAAGATCATAAAGAGGGTGATTTTTTCCCTCATTAGCAATACATGTGTAACACTACACTATACAGACGAAATAAAAATATTATGACATACAATTTTGACAAATTCTTAAATTAATATTTAAATTTCAAATATGTAAGAATACCTAGGTACCTATATTAATTAATCTCCTTTGTTAAAAGCAACAATAAATTTAAAAATATTAGATTATTTTTAGAATAGTTCTAGTAAGAATTCGCGAGCCACATAAAAAATTATTTTTTGTGTTACAATGTTGCAGTTACAGATTCGTTCTTAATTTATTCTGAAGAACTGCATTAGAATAACTGCAATACTTATCTATTATGTCAACATTATCAATTTAAAAATGTAAGTTATTTGAAAATTAAATTTTTAGGTTTTTAATATTTATAAAGTTTAATAAATTGACCATCAGTCGTCAGTAAATCGCTACCGGCCCACATCCAGCCGGCCCACCGAGAAAATTCCCAGTATCCCGGTGGGTATTAGAATCACAGTTCGTTGATCATAAGAGATCTCGACTTTGTTGATTTTCTTTTAAATGCTTTTCTGTGTACTTTGGTAAAATAGTTAAATACACCTCTGTAAAATTGACCGTAACAAAAAATAGGTGCCGACATAATCACTTAAATAAAATATCAATAAACAACTAACTGAATAATACAAACTAGAAAATCATTAGGTACTACACATAATTCTTCATTTGATTCTAAGTTGTCTCTTTGTCAATAATTATTATAAATGTTTCTGCGTAAACTACTACTAGCCTTTTCTTTGCTTACTTCTAGTATTTCAGTATTAAACCCAGAAACAAATACATTAACATCAAGAAAATGTTTATCGGACATAGTAGAAAAATATTTTGCAACAAATTCAACTATATCTATATTCACCACAGATTTGCAAAGAGATAGTAAAATTTTAACAGAAGTGTATTTGACAGAAAAACATGCAAAACGAAATTTCGAGTTTGGAAAGTTTAAAACAATATTTTTTGATGGGTATAACAAGCATTGCATAGTTGTGGCCGAAAATATAGAAGAATTTATTAATAATAAACAATTTTTTGAAAAATTATCCTTATGGAATGCAAGAGCAAAATTTATATTTTATGTATCTGTTACCAATGAAAATTTATTACAAGTATTTATAGATATATTATGGTTCTATTACATAATAAACTCAATAATTATAATGCCTGCAACAACTAATTCCAACTTATTAAACATATATTCATACTTTCCGTACTCAACATGCAACAATACAATCCCACAACTAATAGACACCTACCAGGAGGCTAACTTCACACTCAATACCAACTTATTCCCGCAAAAAGTCCCTATGAACTTACAAAAATATCCAGTTAAGATCCACACATTAATATATGCTCCAAACGTTTTACCTCCAAACGATGCCATCATAAAAGACTGGATTCCTCTGAATATAACTGACGGTGTTGAAGTCAAATTGTTAGAAGCAATATCAAGAGCTGCTAACTTCACAGCTTTGTTTTACTCTGCCACTGATGCCAACAACTGGGGATTGGTAACACTGGAGCGATCAAAATTGTTAAGGACCGTGTACAAGGCATAACTATAGGGTCTTAGGCGCCAATGCTTGAACGCAGAATGTACTGTGACTATTCTGTGGGACATCTTCATGATATGATCACGTGGTGTGTTCCTAAAGCGAAGGAAATGTCAAGATAGAAGAATTTGTTCTTTACTTTTAATTTCAACACTTGGTGTTCCATGTTGGTGGTTTATATCTTTGTTGCGTTTGTTATCTACTTGATGAGTAATTGCACGCCGAAAGAGGAGACGTGTTTCAAAATGGCGAAAAATTCTTTTATCTTTGTTTTCGCTACGATTTTAGGTAAGTTTGTGAGCGCTGTTATTCGGTAATGAATTCTAAAAATAAATTAGCGTACTACCCATATTGTAATGGGCTACTTGCATTGTATAAAAAATTGATATTTCTATTACTATGTACCTAATGTTAGGTCAAAAACATTATATAAAATTATAAATTTTAACGAGGATCTAACAATTTTAAAAAGAAATCGTGCAAAGTATCTGTGTCAAAATGCAGCATCGTTCCCAGATAGGGCCATTAGAATGGCTAGACTGAGATAGTACGCTTTAACTGCGTAGCCACGCTGTTCACCCGTCCAACAATACATTGTATACTAAATGGTAGACCACGCTGATAATGTTGAGTCGGCGATCTCGAGGTGCGACGCATACTGAGAATATAACCTGTTCCTATGGCTCTCCCGCCAGTCATTGGTTTCAGCTTGCTCTACGTCACATAGTAATATTCAATTTTCATTATTTTTTGGGCTTGTTCATAAAATTTTTGTGTCCCGATCTCCTCTTTTAAAATATTTAATAACAAATATGGACCGAACTACTAAAAGGCACAAAAAACTACAGAGAAAGGCACTTAATTCAATAAAAAGCGTAAAAACCATTAAGGCATTAAAAGTATAAAATTTTGACAAAAAGAACATTAGATTGAACAAAATGTCGTTAAATTTATCAAAAGGCATAAACGCTTGAGCTAAACGGTAGGAATAATATAAGAAAAATTATTTTCTAAAAAAAAAATATGGGAAAATCTCATCGAACATAAAAAAGTGCTTAAGTGTAAAAATGAAAATTTAAAAAAAGGCAAAAATTACCTGATTTTATTTTATTTCTTTTAATCTGATTCACCCAGATTTTCAAAAATACGATGTCATTATCTTCTTGATGAATTCCTCTGTTGCAGTTTGCAATTGCATATTTATAAATAAAATGAAACACAGTGTGTTACAAACTGATATAAATGTTTATTTATTTAAATGGTATTTAAGAAATTGCATGTTTATTACAATTTCTTAAATGCCATTTAAATAAATAAAAATTTATATCAGTTTGTAACACACTGCTGTGTTTCATTTTATTTACGATGTCATTAATCTAAACTCTAAAGCAAAGAATATTTTTTAAGAACTCTAATAATTATAATCCAAGATTTTAACATTTTATGAAACATTTCGAAGAAAAAATCGTCATTTTTTTAAAATTACTTATAAAGTATCTTCTTGGTACTTGATTAGATTTATTTGAGTCAATTTGACGTATTATAATATATTTCAGGTTCGACCGCCACTGATCGGCCTAAGAAAGCCTCCATAAGAATATCATTTTTAGTTTGGCTTTTTTTCGGTCTTCATTTCGTTGCGGCGTATCAAGCCAAACTAATCAGCGTTTTACTGAAACAAAGTTTCGAGAAGCAAATTTCATCAGTAGACGAGATGCTGGCGAGTGGCATAGAGTACCTGATCCACCCCTCAGATAAGCGGTTTTTCGCTGAGGGAAACGATCCCCGGTTTCTGCAGAACCCGGACGATATAGCCCTTTGCCCGGATAAAGATGTGTGTATGCATCAAATTGCCGCGGGTACAAACCAAGCGCTCATGACTTACAAGGCTCACGCAGAATTAGAGACCATGAAGTATAAAAGCGCTTCAGGAGAGTCGAAATTTTATTTTATTCGCTACTTTGGTATTATGTTGGAATGGTACATGACGAAAGGATTCCCGCTTAGAGATAGAATTAATAAATACATTTATAGGTAAGTTTATTCATTTTGCCACGACTACATACGAAACCAAAAGTTTTCATACTGTTACCAAGCTACGAAAATAAATAATATCACACATACGTTCAACTAGTTCGATATGGTATCGTATAGGTCTTATCGAACAATGTCAATTTTTGGTTTAGGTACCTTTTAGTTTTTTAAATAATTTTCCCTATCATTGAGTATTTCGCGAGAAAATTGGATTATTCCATTAAAAATGGACCAAAGACGGCATTAAAAGTGATTTATCCACATAAATTAAAGTAGGTAGTACTTTTGCTGTATCTGGTATAATTTAAAAATTTAATACCTAGTTATTTATATTCTTGTTAATGAAAATCTCGTATCATGTATTCCACGATCGTGGTATATTTGTTTCTATACGACTGTTATAGAATATTATCATTCTTTCATCATTTTCAGTTATGGAATGGTTACATTCTGTTACTTGTTACGGAATGGATTCTTGCCATCACTATTGATGGAATGAAATGTGGCGAGTTATAATAATTTAACTTTATTCAATGTTTTTGGTCTAAACGTATTTTAAAGCTACCCAAGCTTTAAAATACGTTTAGATTTATTAATTTTATGTAGAATGTTATTTTATAAATACATATATTTTTATTTTAATAGTTTTAGGTTACGTTTTTTAATGCAATATAATTTATAGTCGTAGAGACAGTAGATAGTCTTCAACACATTTGGAATGGCTATTCCGCTCTCGCGAAACCGTGAAACTCGCTTACGGCTCGTCTCACAAACTTTCCACTCGAGCTGAATATGCTTCTTTCCACACTTGTTGCAGAATATACTATTCTACGTAAAATTAAAATTATTACATGAGTAAAATGTTTACTATTTATGGTCGTGGGATAAATAGTGTACCTACACAATTCATAGGAAAGTGTTTTTCGAATGTTCGTAAGTTTTCCGAACTCGACAAGGCTCGGGCGTCAACATTCTCACTCATACGAAACGATATATCATTCACTTTTCTCGCTTATTATGTAATATACTATTTTTACTAGCAGTTGTTAAGGGGACCGTCTACTTTTAAAATCCAACTTAAAATGTGCTTATGTAGCGAGTATTTTGTGGCCAGTTAAAAATGGTAACATTTTATCTCAATAAGGATTATGTAAGATTCAAAAACAGTTGTGCCTTTTTTTAATTTTAATTAAAAAAATTGTAATTTTAAAATTTCCAATTTTTTTTTTATATTTAAAAGGCACATCTGTAGATTCATTCTTTCTCTAATAAATGTTCATAAAACATTATCTTGAAATAAATAATAAACTAATAGTTTACCCGGAACCAATCCGGAACGAAAACACTTTTATAGTATATTTCAACATCAAAATGGCAATGCATAACTAGGATGCGGCAAAGTACGAGTTTTGAGCTGGTTTGTGGCAATGGAATAGAAAAAGAAGTAGTAGGTACTTAATTCGGGAAAAAAGGTAAACGGCTGCTTAGCAAATCCGCCGATCATGGGCATGCGTGAGTTCGGAGTTACGCGAGGTCAATATTGCAGTAAAATAGAAAACTAAATAAGTCATTCCAATTCGTTAAATTTGGACGTAAATTAGAAATTATAGGCAAACATTGAAATAAATAATATAATTGAGTTTAAAATTGGCACTAAAAAGTAGAGTAGTATGACGTCAAAATATAATTTATCTTGAAAAAGAATTTTAAACCAGACCCTAATAATATTGTTTTATTTACAGGCTAAAAAGTACGAGATTGATTTTCAAATCGGAAAAAGATATTAAAAGATTACATTTTTTAAAGTACAGAAGAAATTTAGAAAAGGTTAAAGCAAAAGAACAAATATTAACGATGTCGCATATGCAGGGAGCTTTTTTCGTACTTATTCTTTAAAGCAAAAGAACAAATATTAACGATGTCGCATATGCAGGGAGCTTTTTTCGTACTTATTCTTGGACACTGTTTTGCTTTAGTTGTATTTGTTGCAGAATTATTTACCTACTCATGCTTTATTAAGAAATAATATAGAAGAAAAATAAAATAAATATAAGTTTAGTTTTGGTGTTTTCATGTCCTTAAATAAATATAGGTAAAATATCCAGCCTTTCGCCTAACATTTTTGATCTTTTACACATGTCACATAATGCGAGAAACTTTTTTCGTCTTTATTTTTCGACACTACATTGCTTTAGTTTTATTTATTGCAGAAATATTAACTTGTAAAATATTTGGGAAAAACGTAGAACAAACTAAATAAAAATTATATTAGTTTTGATAAATTGATTAACGGATTAATCGGCAAGAAAGGGCATGAGATATTAAAAAATACTCATATATAGTTGTTAATTGTATTTTATTCCAATATTTCGCTATCAATTTTGGTGCTTCATCAGGGAAACTAAAACGGTTACAAATGTAAATTTTGTAAGGTTAACAATATTAAATTGATACTTACAATAATTATAACATATAAACAATTTACAAAGTTTCTGTAGTTTTCCATTTTTGCGAAAAACAAAGTTAAAATAGATTAGGTAATTACATTATTTATTACAAACACCATGCTGTTACACGAGGTTAGTTTGGTAACCCACAAGTGAAACATCGAGTTGTTGGTTTGCAGCAAAGATACTAACCTCAACAAGAAGAAGAAGAGCCAATTCGAAACTACCATTGTTGATAGGCGCCAAAATTTAAAAAGTTTTCAAAAGGTAAGAATAAATGGCACTTAAATTGTTTGTGTGAGTTTTATAGTTTAAAGTATTTTCTTTGTTACTTTGAATATGACACATTTCAAGAAAAATACGTTTTTTGTAGTTGCTCTCTCTATCAACGATGGAAGCTTCATCGTAGTTAATGAGATGTTTAGATTCTTTAGCATGAAGTGCAAGAGCACATTGATTATTATCGTTTAACTTTTTTTCTCCTTGCTGATGCTGATATACTCTTTTACACAATTTTTGTGATGTATGACCAATGTAGAATTTATTACAACCACTACACGGTATTTTGTAAATAATGTTGGATTGTTGAAAGATTGGTGTAGGATCTTTAAGTTTAGAGTAGAGTAAGTTTACAATTTTCGTATTTTTTTGAGCAAAAACTAAATGTTTCTCGTTTTTGAACAAACCCATCAAACCAGGTGTGAGTTCAGGTATATTCGGTAAAGACACATAAATTCTACGTACAGGTTCATTGCTATTATTGTCAATTTTTAAATTTGGTGTACTAGTTGAGTACAACAATTTATTTAAGATTTTTTTAGGATAAGAGTTTTCCATCAGTACATCTCTAAGTCTATTTAATGCCGACAATCAAAGCGTTGGATGGCAGATTTTCTCGATTCTATGTTTTAAACAGAGAACGAGGTTGATTTTGGTGCGGTACGTATGGCACGAATGAAAGTGCAAATCTCTACCAGACGAAGTAGGCTTTTGGTACCAGTCGAGGATTACTGTTTGATTTGGTAATCTGATAACTTTTGTGTCAAAAAATGGAACACAATTATTGGTTTCTTCTTCAATTGTAAATTGAATGTTCGAGTTAATGCTGTTGAAAGGGCTAATAGCCCTATTCTTAGTAGATTGGTCATGGATTGGATTCTCGATCAGTGCATTCCTCTTTTGTCTTTTCAAATGCCTTTTATTTATAAATACGTCGATGGCATTATCTGTGCGGTGCCGAATGATAAAATTGTTGTGTTCCATTTTTTGACACAAAAGTTATCAGATTACCAAATCAAACAGTAATCCTCGACTGGTACCAAAAGCCTACTTCGTCTGGTAGAGATTTGCACTTTCATTCGTGCCATACGTACCGCACCAAAATCAACCTCGTTCTCTGTTTAAAACATAGAATCGAGAAAATCTGCCATCCAACGCTTTGATTGTCGGCATTAAATAGACTTAGAGATGTACTGATGGAAAACTCTTATCCTAAAAAAATCTTAAATAAATTGTTGTACTCAACTAGTACACCAAATTTAAAAATTGACAATAATAGCAATGAACCTGTACGTAGAATTTATGTGTCTTTACCGAATATACCTGAACTCACACCTGGTTTGATGGGTTTGTTCAAAAACGAGAAACATTTAGTTTTTGCTCAAAAAAATACGAAAATTGTAAACTTACTCTACTCTAAACTTAAAGATCCTACACCAATCTTTCAACAATCCAACATTATTTACAAAATACCGTGTAGTGGTTGTAATAAATTCTACATTGGTCATACATCACAAAAATTGTGTAAAAGAGTATATCAGCATCAGCAAGGAGAAAAAAAGTTAAACGATAATAATCAATGTGCTCTTGATAGCGATGCGCGCGCACTCATGGCGTTGCGATGCTCGCGCTCATGGCGTTGCGATGCTTGGGCGCGCGCGCGCGCGCGCGCGAAAGTTCAAAAAGGATTCGAAGTGCGCGTCCAGATCCGAATCCGGATGGGGATGGGGGGTCCCCCGCCCCTAGTCAACTTCGAAGTTAACTTCTAATGCAAAAGGTGTAAATTAATTTAAAATTTGAAGTATTACATGTACTTGAATTATTGTATTTTTGAATTTTGTACGATGATGACGTGCAAATTTTGTACAGACACTCAATGTAATGGGTTACCAAAAAAATGTCCAGGTTGTAAAGGAAAGAATTGTTGGTCATATATACCACCGACAACGAGTTTTGAAGGAACTATTACTTGCTACAAGACATCATGCTCATACTGGACAGGATTAGGAAAAGTGTATACATTTCATAAAAAAATAATGAAATAAATTTTATTATTGTCAATAAAAATGTATAAAATAAAATGTAAATAAATTTTTTATTAAAATATTGCAACTTACCTGTATGAAACTTACCTGTGTGTGTGTGTGTGTGTGTGTGTGTGTGTGTGTGTGTGTGTGTGTGTGTGTGTGTGTGTGTGTGTGTGTGTGTGTGTGTGTGTGTGTGTGTGTGTGTGTGTGTGTGTGTGTGTGTGTGTGTGTGTGTGTGTGTGTGTGTGTGTGTGTGTGTGTGTGTGTGTGTGTGTGTGTGTGTGTGTGTGTGTGTGTGTGTGTGTGTGTGTGTGTGTGTGTGTGTGTGTGTGTGTGTGTGTGTGTGTGTGTGTGTGTGTGTGTGTGTGTGTGTGTGTGTGTGTGTGTGTGTGTGTGTGTGTGTGTGTGTGTGTGTGTGTGTGTGTGTGTGTGTGTGTGTGTGTGTGTGTGTGTGTGTGTGTGTGTGTGTGTGTGTGTGTGTGTGTGTGTGTGTGTGTGTGTGTGTGTGTGTGTGTGTGTGTGTGTGTGTGTGTGTGTGTGTGTGTGTGTGTGTGTGTGTGTGTGTGTGTGTGTGTGTGTGTGTGTGTGTGTGTGTGTGTGTGTGTGTGTGTGTGTGTGTGTGTGTGTGTGTGTGTGTGTGTGTGTGTGTGTGTGTGTGTGTGTGTGTGTGTGTGTGTGTGTGTGTGTGTGTGTGTGTGTGTGTGTGTGTGTGTGTGTGTGTGTGTGTGTGTGTGTGTGTGTGTGTGTGTGTGTGTGTGTGTGTGTGTGTGTGTGTGTGTGTGTGTGTGTGTGTGTGTGTGTGTGTGTGTGTGTGTGTGTGTGTGTGTGTGTGTGTGTGTGTGTGTGTGTGTGTGTGTGTGTGTGTGTGTGTGTGTGTGTGTGTGTGTGTGTGTGTGTGTGTGTGTGTGTGTGTGTGTGTGTGTGTGTGTGTGTGTGTGTGTGTGTGTGTGTGTGTGTGTGTGTGTGTGTGTGTGTGTGTGTGTGTGTGTGTGTGTGTGTGTGTGTGTGTGTGTGTGTGTGTGTGTGTGTGTGTGTGTGTGTGTGTGTGTGTGTGTGTGTGTGTGTGTGTGTGTGTGTGTGTGTGTGTGTGTGTGTGTGTGTGTGTGTGTGTGTGTGTGTGTGTGTGTGTGTGTGTGTGTGTGTGTGTGTGTGTGTGTGTGTGTGTGTGTGTGTGTGTGTGTGTGTGTGTGTGTGTGTGTGTACCTGTAAGATATTTAGGAATTAGGTAATGGGACTTTGAAATAAAATAATATTTTATTTACAACATTTTTTATTTATTTTTTATTACATACACAGAACTATTTAAAACATAATTTTATTCTTCAAAATTAACATTTATAATAAAGCATGCTGGACAATTTTCTATGTTTGGAGGTGGGCCATCAATATGTGAGATATCTGTCGGTAATTTGTAATGATCCACACAGGGCAAACGTTGAAAGATGTTTTTCATTAGTTTAAACTTTAATGGTAATTCAAACCATATTTTTTCCAATTGATAGCCATCGAAGAGATTTATTAAATTTTTAAAACGTTGTTCACTTATTTCACCACACAAATATGCTACGGAGGCATATTTTCCAATAATTTCTAATAATTGATCTTTATCACGATAGTCTGTGGATGTATTAATAATATGTTTATAATTTGCATATGTTTCTTCAGAAAGCTGATTTAATTTATTCGCAATTTCAATAATATCTAACGCGATTATTTTATACGCCATTTTTTATGATGTTTACAGTGTCACTTGATTACAATGAATGCGTTGTTGTACAGATGTCTGTGTTATTTTTATACTCTTATCTCTTTTTTCTTATCATTTATAACATTTGTTTCAATTGTAAGTTCAATGTTATATACATGAGAATATTTCACTGACTTGCGAGGATAAAATTGAATTTTATCATATTTTTTTATTTCTTTATTATTTAAAATTGTAAATTTTCCATTTAAATAAACATCACATGATGCCGCTGTGTTGGTAATATTATTTTAATTTGAATTATTGTACCATCAAAAGGTATTATATAACTTGTATTATCACTAGTATTATTATTTAATATTTCAAATGTTTCTAAATTTTGTTTTAACTGTATATTAATAATAATAATTTGTCGAAGTTGTGATAAGTTTGTGTGAATTATTTCAATAGTATTTAATGAGTCTTTTTCGAATTTTTCCTTGATATTAGACATATTATTTTGTAATTGTGAAATTTGCTCTTTCAAATAAATTATATTTTCGTTAACACTACTTGATATTATATTAGGCATGTTCTCAATTTTTTTATTGATTTGAAATATATTATTCGATATATTTTCCTTATTTTCTTCTTTTAATAATTTGATATTATGTGATATTTGATTAAACGTTGTGTTGCTTTCATTTTCAAGTTGATTAAATTGCATATTCATTTGCTTGACTACATCATTCACTAATGACTCTACATAACTTTTATTACAAGCGTCTTTTTCGTCTGTACAATTTCCAACATTAACTAACCGTTTATTCTTTATATTAAAAACACCATTTGTAGTTTTATCAAAACCAATACCCGGAGGACCACGCCTAGGTGATCTATAAGAATTTGGTAAATAGTGATTAAATTTATCAACACTCATACTTCTTGTCAGCTGTGAGTTCAAGTGATAACTAAGAAATATTTTCAAATGAAGGTATAACAATATAAATAAATCTTTATTTATATTGTTAATACATTTTTTTATGTTTTTTATATTATTTATTTCACCACTTATTTTCTTCTACATAAGTTTGCAATACATCATCTGGCAGACGCAATAAATCATCAAGGGTCTGAAAATCTTCCTTAAGTTGTCCTTCTTCTTCTTCTTTGCTGCGAGGATCACGAGATTTTGTAGTTTTAGGTTTTTTTAGTCTGTAAATAAAATAACATTATATATATTTTTGTGTTTTTTGTTATGTTAATTGATTTCTTTACTTACATTTTCAATTTCTTCATTTTTTAGTTGAAGTTTTCGTTTTGGCTGTTTAAATATATTCATACATGTACATTTTTTAGGTTGATTATCTCTCTCTTTACATATTTTTTCAAGTTTTTCAATTTTCATGAGTCCCACTTTCAATTTAGTTTCAGTTGATGAAAAATGTTTTTTTAAATTTTGAATTTGATTTTGTATCACCATAGCTGTTTTATCAAGTTCTTTAGTTTTATTTTCACTCTCAAATTGTATATTTTCAGATGACATGTTGATAGGTTATATACAACTTTAGAAATGAGTTACTTATCTGTATAACAGGATATTTATATGATTGAGTAAAATAACTGTACATAATAAAAAATGCAACATATTTATTTATACTGTTAATACATTTTTATATTATTTATTTCACCACTTATTTTCTTTTTTAAAAGTTTGCAATACATCATCGTTCAGACGCAATGAATCATACAGGATATGAAAATCTTCCTTAAGTTTTTCTTCTTGGTTCAGAAAAGTTTGACGTACATCATTGTTCAGATGCAATAAATCATCAAGGATCTGAAAATCTTCCTTAAGTTTTTCTTCTTGGTTCAGGATCATGAGACGCAAATGAGTTTGTTGGCTGTAAATAAAATAATATTATTTATTTTGTTATGTAAATTGAATTTTTTTAACTTACATTTTCAATTTCTTCACACAATGTACATTTTTGAAGTTGATTTTCTTTCTCTCTACATCTTTTTTCAAGTTTATCAATTTTCTTTTGTCTCAGCATAGATCTTCTGTCAATTTCGTTAATTTTATTTTGTATCGCTACAATTGTTCTATCAAGTTCTTCAGTTTTATTTTCACTCTCAAATTGTATGTTTTCAGATGACATGTTGATAGGTTATATACAAATTTAGAAATGAGTTACTTATTTGTATAACAGGATATTTATATGATTGAGTAAAACATGAGTACTAATATGTTGATAAAAGTTATTTATTCTAAATGTTTAAACCCCCACGGGAGTGTGTCTGTATATAAATAATTTATAACACGTTTATCATCGTGAGGGCTTAAAGCTAATTTGTTTTGTTTAACAGTATGGACATTGTGTTTTATTGATTTGATTGTATATTGATTTTTGTATAATAAAGTATTACTAAATAAACAATTATAGAAGTCATTAAAACTTATTGTTTTTAATGTGGTGGACGTGATTCCTTTAGCAGTTTTTTTAATTTTTTCATTTTCATTTTCAAAATTTTTATAAGTGTACATTTTTGATCGTAGGCCTATGAACTGTGACATAATTTTGCCATTATTTTCGTCCTTCATAAGGCCTAATACTTTTTTATTTACTCTTGGCATATTATAAATATTATCACTACTATAATCAGAAGTATCGAATTTTGAAATATTATCTCTCATGAAGTCATATATATCGAAATTGCGAAAATGATAAATTAAACTGTCAGTATCTGTATACAAAAGTTTTGCTCTATCACCCACATTAGCAACAATAAAGTTATAATGAAAATCATATACATATAATTTTGATAAATCTAATATGGCAAAACCTGCATAAATGGGTTTATTAAAAACAATGTATTTTTTGACATTTCTATTAAAACTAAATCTTCATCTAATATTGTGCAGCTATGAAAATTTGGCTGAGATATATATGCTTTAGCACCATATCTACCACCCCCTTGAGTAACTAATTTAATATCTTTATGTTTTCGCACATCCTCCATCGTTTTACCAAATACACTGTTATTCATTAATTTGTAATTTTTTTTCTTAAATTCATTATTAGATTTTTGCCTCAGTGAAGTATTTAAATCGATATATTTTTTTAGCCATGGGCTTTGATTAAATTTCAAAATTCTATGAATATTAGTTAACTTCATACCTAATTTTAAACACTGTTTCAAATTTTCTTAATGAATTTCATATTTTGTTTTATTATGTAAATTTGCAATTAATTTTGGTTGTTTGGAAATCGGTGGAGTAAAATGCTCTGGGCATAGTGGTAAATCATTGTGAATTTTGTGTAAGTTGGTAGGATATTCTAAGTCAACTTCCAAAATGTAGCCCGTACTTGATGTTTCACTAATATTCATAATGTCAATTTTGAAAAAATCGAATTCATTTACCCATTCAAAATTTCCATATGGTAAAAACATACTCATCGCTCCTCCATACAAATTATTTATATCATATTACATTAAATATGATTCATCAATATTGGAATCATATTTTTCACCCATATATTTATTATTGGCTTTGCCATACCGATTAGAACATTGAGAGAGACCTCCACGTATCCCTCTCTCAATAAATAAAATTTTATCAATATCTGTTAATAGTTCTAGCTTTACTTGTGTATATTTTAGCATTGCATCAAATGCTAAACCGGGGGCAGTATAATAATGTAATGCATCTAATTTATATGTTTCATAACAACTTTGCCGAAAATTTTCAAACACATCACTTAAAAGTAAAACGTCAGTTTTTAAATATAAGTACGCATATTCCTTTATTGTTCTTATGTTGAATGTTGACCAAACGTTTTGAGCGTGTTGATAATCTTCTTCACTAACAGTTTCTCCTTTGAGGGAACTGTAGAACTGTTCAATTGCAGGTAGCTGTTCTTCATTCAGCTTCTCCCAAGAATCTAAATAAACAAACAAAATGTAAATAAATTATAAAAGTAATAACATACCTATATATTCATAAGGAAATATCCCTTTTCTTATGAGTAGCTGGAATTCTTCTTGGCTATTACAAAAAGACTTTGTAATCGATTTTTCTGCGTATGTTAGGTGTGAAGATAATTTATCCAAACTGCTGGCCATGAAACGGTAGGAGTCGATGAATCTCAGTTGAATTTTAGTATATTTTACATACTTAGTCATTGAAATATATCGCTCTTTATTAATTGGAAGAAGATTTGTATTACCTTTTATGTCTTTGGCAATTGATTTTATAATAAAATGAGCATCATAAGCTGACAAGTTGTGGAACACGATAGGTATTACATGTGATTTTTTATAATTCAAATTACAAGTTTGGTGAGCAGCTCCTCTAAATCTTCCAGTAAAATGGCAGTGATTTTTAACTTTAATATCATTTTCTTCAATATTTTCTTCACAAATATGGCATACTGTACTATTTACATAATTAATTTCTTCTGCAGTTGATAAATCCATAGGTATAATATTTTTCATAACTTTGTTAACAATATGAGCGATTTGTTCTAATCTATTTGAGAACTGTTTAATACAGTCTGTACCATTAAAAATTTTGAATTCTGAGAAACTATCATCATACTCACATTTCAAATAATATGCAATACTAAATGGGATATGTTTGTTTTGAATGACTGTGTTGTGATTACTTGTATCATTTACTTTACTTAATATTGACTCAATGTCGGCGTATATAACAAATGGTACTTTCTCTTGGTATTTATAATTTTTGAATTTTAATATTTTATTAGACTCCTCAGGCACTGTTATTCTGCATGTATTTTGTTGAAAACAATTTTCAACATGTTTTTTTAGTGTACGTTGCGTTTTAAAATGATTTAAACATCTATCACAATATAACATTTTACTGCCACAATTATTAGTTTGTTTTCCTAATAGTCTTGACAGATTCTTAATCCACATGAAATGATAATTTCTTGGTGATTTTATTTTATCAATTATATTATCAGTTTCCATATCATTATCGTCGTTTTCTTCTTCTTCTTCTTCTTCCCTCCCATTCGCGTATAACATAAGTAAATGAATTGTTTTTTCATATGATTTTATCGATAATTTAACCGGTACAACTTCATTCTTCTTCTCCTTACTGATGTCTTCTAGTGTGTAAATGTTTATATTTAGTTCATTCATCTCTTCAAATTTCCCAATGTCTTTCAATTTCATAGGGAAACTAATACCTTCATATTTTAAGACGGTTGAAAAATGTGGATATGATGTAATTCTTTCTGAATGTTTATCGGTTGGATATAAACAACTAACAACACTCCATAAGAAACAGTGTGGATCGCTGTCACCATTTTTAACGTTAATAATAGCTTTTTTAAGTTTAATATCTTTAGGTAAATCTACATAACCTGCTAATGTAATTGGTCTGTATGTATTGATGTTTACTTTTAGGTTCATAATTTCATTCAACGCCCATCCAGAGTCTCTTTCTTTAAATTTCTCAAGATCTCGTAAAATATTATTCATAACATTATTTTTATACCATTCAGTAATGTTTGTAGAATTATCAATAATTTCATTCCGCGTATTAAATGTTTTTATCTCTGTGCTTCCTGTTGATGGTAAAATGAAATCAGCACTAAATATCACATTCACTTTTAAAATACTTTCTTTTAAACACATTTTAATTCGATTTTTAAATATGGTTAATGCTTTTTTGAAAAATATTGCTGGATCTTTTATTTCACTGTAATTTATGATCACACCAGTTTTTATTCTATTATTAAAAACAGATTTTACATCTTGCCACACTAATTTTTTATTTACTTTTAAACCCGCACCAGTTTTCACACTAATTTTTTTAAGTTTTTCCCGATAAAATTTCAATATAGTTAAATTTCCTTCTAATTTACTTAAGGTTTCATTTGCCATTTTTTTCGTAATACATTTTGAAATGAGTAAAATAAATTTATTTGTATATTTTTTCCAAGTATCAGCTTCATCTTTGGTTTTAATAATTTTTAAAGCTTCACCGATTTTTGTCACAACATTATCACTTAATTCACTTACTGATGCCATGTTTCCGTTTAGAAACGTTCTATGCGACTAACACTGTGATACACACACACACACACACACACACACACACACACACACACACATATATATATATATATATATATATATATATATATATATATATATATATATATATATATATATATATATATATATATATATATATATTATCTATACTTACCTTATCACATATGAATGTATAGTATGTACTTTGTTCATGATAGCTATAGTTAGTTCAAAAATATATTTTTTAAGTGTTAGGATAGGAAATGTAAAACAATATTTCACTGACATATATATTTATTATAATTTTTATTTAAATTTTAATTTTCTGTAAATATAATATTTTTTCGGTCCGTAGCTGATACACCCTCTTCATTCTTCTCCTCCCCCTCGTCCTCGGCTTGTACAATTGAGATGTATTTATTTAATAAGGTCTCCTTGAGTTCTTGTTCTTCCACAACATTGAATCTTTTAGGTAAAAATGTGACGCATTCTCCCAAATCTAGTAAAATAGATGGTCCAAATCTCCCATTAACAATTTTGACTTCATGAATTAAGAATTTTTTATTTAATTCAAAATTATCAATTTTTAAATTTTTTTTATAATTGCTTTTTCCAATGTTGTTGAGTTTGTCCATTTTTGTACTATTAAAAAATTCAAAAAAATAAATAAATTTATTAAAAACATGAGAAAAAATTAACTTACTAGTTTTTTTTGTAACTGCACACGATATTTTTACTTTCAGAATAATAAAAAATTCATAATTTACGCTTTATATAACTATATTTCCCCACTACTATTAAGAAAAAATGGTGTAGTGGGACACTTGGGGATTCGGATTCCGGAGTTCCACGAGGGGCTTCGACTTCAAAATAACACACACACTTCATATTTTTGATTTTATTTATTATTTTTCAATTATTACATATTTTCATAATAAGATAATAGTTTTGTTAACAAATTTGCTAATTGTTTATACATAGGTTTCGATGGACATTCTATATTAAATAATGATAGATTAAATGTACCAACTTCACAGACAGTATTTAAAAATTCGTTATATGCATAATATTTATTATTTTTCAAGAAATATAACATTCCATTTGTGTACCGAAAAACACTTTCAAAATCTTTAGGTACATCAGGAAATATTTTATAATTGTAGCCATGTTTCTTAACAGAATAATTACAATCATTAATTTCTGAAAAAACATCATCATTATAAAATAAATAAGAATTGCCTTTATAAGTACTTAGCGCTGACGTTATATTTCTATTATTATTTCTAACATATAATTGAACATCAAGTTCAAGTGATGGATATTTAATGTTATATATTTTACCATCGGAAAACATGACAATATTATCATTGGGTCTTTTTTTTCGAAATTTCTAGGTAAAAATGATAACCAGTCTGTTAAAGATTTCGCATTATAAATCATGGAATTATCTTCCAAATTTTTAGTCCAAAACCAATTTTTATAAAAAATGTATAAATTTTGGTTAATAATTAAAAATGTTTTTATTTCAGAAATATTTAAATTACATATATTTGGTGGTGCTGCAGGTGTTGGTTGTGATGTTGATCGTGTTGTTGGTCGTGTTGTTGGTCGTGTTGTTGGTCGTCGTGTTGTTGTTGTTGTTGTTGTTGTTGTTGGTGGTGGTGGTGGTGGTGGTATTTCCCTTATTCCATACAAACTTACAATTGCGTCTATATCATCTTGAGAAATATCGAAATTTGTAAACTTTATTGAATTCCTATCACTAGAATGATATAGTCCTAACGTGTGTCCAATTTCATGTACCAATACTATGAAATATGAAAATTTATTTTCACTATAAGATAGCCCATAATAGTCCCAATTTTCATCTTGATCTGTATGTATTTCACAAGTTTGTTGTTGTGCATTAGGCAATTATGCATGAGCAAGTGTTCCACCTGAACCATCAAAATTATCTGGACACATATAAGTAGATTTCTGATATGCTACATTAAAATGTCTTTTATTCCCATAGCTAATTAATATATTAACATCATAATTTTTTTCTTTATAAATAAATGTTATATTTGCATGTTTTGACCATATATTAAATGCCTTTTTTGCAACATCTAATAAATTTGTATTCCTTATACTCCAAGTTATTACATTATTATACCATTTATGATTAATATCTATATTAAAATCTAAAATATCGGATACACCACATCTTGGTTGTTTAATGAAGTTAAGTGTTTCAACATTTATTGACCCATCTTTTTGTTCTAAATTATATTTTTCTTGAAATTTTTTTAAATCACCCCGTAATGAATCATCTGTAAGACTGTTCAAATTCACATTACTATTATTCAAATATCCGTAGGTGTATAAAAATACTTCTACATCATTATCAATATTGTCATCACATAATGCTAGGTAACAATTAATTAATAATACAATTATTTGAAACATGTTTACTGATCTGAAATACAAGATCAACTAAAACTATATAAGTAAAACATATAATATTTATAATATTTCCCCCCTTACATTATCTATAAGTGAAATATATTCAAATACTTTGCTTATGTGAGTCCGCTACACCCAAGTTGTGTGAAAGATTTAATTATGTAGTCATTTCCTTATATGTTGAACAAAACATGAATTTGAATAATATTTTTTCTACTATCTTGAAACTGCTTCCGTTGTCGCTTATCACAAATTCATTTAATCTCTCTCGCACTCATTCTCAATGTATACAAGTTTTATATATATTTGTTCACTGCTAGCATTTTAGGTGTGGCAACCTCACATATTTTTTATCTACATCTGAATCAACTAAAACTGTGTGCAAGTAAAACACTCAATATTTATAATATTTCTTTTACATTGTTTATAAGAGGAATATATTCAAATACTTTATCGTTTATTATTAAACAAAACGCTTGTGTTTTATCTGGAAAATTTGAATGTGCTTCATATTCAAGTTTAATATTTATCCCATTCGATTGAATTGTTTCCATTTGTTTAGAGCAATCAATTATAAATAATGGATATTTATTTTTAAAATCAACCCAATTAATTAAAGGGCTATTCATATTATCATCATAATATGATGTTTGAAATTTAGTGTACGCATCATAAAATAATTCATATTTATTATCAGTGAAATTTTCGTTCTGTTTTTGATATGGATAACATTGTGAATTTAGATATAGTTGAATACATCTCAAATTACAATGATTAAATTCACTTGAATTTTTATTACTGTTACCATTTATGTCCGTTTGAAAACCTACAATTATAAAACGAGGTTACTCTAGATTTGGTGAAGTTTTTACTGTCCAATCATGTTTAGTGGTATTTAATACTGCTGGATTTGTATGCAAATTCCAAGAACGAAAAATAATATTCAAAGGTATTTGATTATTTAATATATTTAAAAGTTCTAATTTTTTATTATCTTCTGGAAAGATATGTTTCATTCGCCACTTAATCGTAGATATATTAACTTTCAAGTCAGTAGTATTAATATAAGAATTAGCGTCACTTCGAGATCTCATGAGTATAAGTTCTTGAGATACATTTATCATCGCAGTTTTATGATCTTCAGCAAATCCAAGTAATAATTTTAGAGGAACAGAAACTATGAATACACCTTTAGAATTAACAACATTTTTATTAAACCACCCACAATGATTATATTTATTTTTTTCATAATTTTTAATTGAAACATAACCTTTCATTGTACTAACAATGCCAACATTTTTACATTCGTCTATTTTATATCCAAATAATTCATATCGAATTTCATCAAACAGAAAAGCAAACCCGTTATTCGCTAAAATATTTTCGCCTCCGTCTGTCAGCTCAGTTCCGTCAGTTTTAACAAACTTTCCTTCAATTATAATACTGCTATCGTGTGGATATGTGTAAAGATCTCGATGATTGATTGCGATTCGTATCTCATCGCTGTTATTAAATGATGTATTTTGATAAGGCTGATACAGATGCCATTCTTCTCTTTTAATATCATCATCACGACTAATTAGCTTTGTGACGTTTAATATATTGTTCATTTTTAATTTTTAATCCAAGCGATTTAAGAAACGAAATATTTTGTGGTGTTAACCGATAACTGGTCAATGAGTGACTGATTAAATTTGAATTATTACGACCATTTATACCAAAATAAATACCCATTATTATTAAACTTTTCTCAAGTGCAAACAAACTGAAATAATTTCACTTCTAAAATCAATTAATTCACCGTCTTGATCGAAAATTTGTAAAGTAATGTTGTTTATTGTTCGAGTGTTCACAGGTAAATAAATCATATTAGTAGGAATCTCTACTATTTTATAGCCAGGCGGAACAAGTGGATAAAATTCATAAATAATATGCGCCATTTTACCGTTTATGTATGATTCTGTCGCAATATTACATTCAACTAGCATTGAATTTACTTTAATAATATTTATAGGATTATCAGAAGTGTGATGAGTAAATGACGCTAATTTTTTATTTGAAAACCCCAATAATTTACCAATACTATCTTCAGGAGTAAAATCAATTTCAAATGTGCCAGCAATTTCACATTTCAACGTGTTATTGTTAGCATACATGACAAATTTTTTCACATCACTTGAATACTCTTTTTGAGTAATTAATTTACATTCATATTCATAATCATCATCTTCCACCGATCTTGAATAATTCTTTTTGAATATATTTCATTATATCAACAAGTTCATATAAACCAGTCGGTAGTGTAATACACTTATCTCCATCATAATAAAATTTGTTATTTGCTTCGTTTATATTTGGTATAGAATTATAAGTTTGAAAATTTACCAATCCAATTTCGTATGAACAATTTTTATCTAATACAATTGGTGGAAAAAAATTTATACTTAAATCTTTCGAAACACCGGTAAATGTAAATGTTTTAGACATTGTTTAGAAATTGCAAGCATAAATGTCCGCACTTGAATGAACTAAAACTCTGATCTCTCTTATAATTATAATTAATTTGAACATTATTGCCAAAATAATTTATTAACTCTAGTGGTGGGGGTAAATTACCAAAACTATCATAATAATTAACAAGATTATTAACTTTTTTTATATGCAACCCAATGAGTTCCAGAATTTGAATTTATATCCAAATTTACTATAGCACATTCATATTTTCTAGGTTTTAACGGTAATGTGTCACGCATATAAACACCTCTAAAATATGGAATATTTTTTGAATATAATAATAAATCTGTGTTAGTTAATGGTCTGTTAGGTAATTTTTTTATTTTTTCTTTTTTTGAGATTTTTTTTTTCTTAATTCCGGCACCTCGTTTGTATGGAGCTAAATACAATCCTTTACCAAATGCTTTTTTATTCCCATAGATGCTGCACCACTAACAGCACCTGTTAACAAAGCTTTACCGATTAAAGGTAAAAATGGAATAAGTGCTGGTAAAATTCCACCAATTTTATTAAGTGTTTTAATTTTTCTAGTTTTTGGTTTTTTATTTTGTTTCTTCTTCCCCATTCCAATTTTTCTCTTAATTTTCATAGATTTTGACACAACTGCTGCTGCTACTTTTTCACCCAAAGATGCGTTTTTTGCTCTCACACGCTGCCAAGCTTTATCTTCTAATATTTTATCAGCTATATGACGTTTTGATAAGTCATCCGGATTTAAACTGTATGCGATGTCGTGTTCTCTACACGCAGCGTCAAGTGGATTAATTCCAATGTCTCCACGTGCTAGTCTTTTCTCAAGTTTCGTGCCGGGGCCACAAAAACTATATCCGGGTATATGTAATTCTACAGGTAAATTATTAATTGCAGAATTTAATAAACCTTTGCCACGATGTTGAACCATTGGTAGCCGAATATAAAGTGATATAAAATCGAATGATTTTCTGTTATATATATATATTAGTTTTAAATATGATGTTCACTAAGCAACAACAAAATATAAATATTCATAATTTTGATAATATTGTTCAAACTGAAGATGGTTGTATTAAAAACAAACATGGCGATTTGTTGCCTAATTCTATAAGAAGTATTATTTGTGGTACTTCAAATTGTGGAAAAACAAATGTAATTTTAGGTTTACTAACACACGAAAATGGTTTATGCTTTAAAAATATTTACTTGTACTCAAAATCACTAAATCAACCGAATTATAAATTTCTAGAAGAATGTATAAACGGCATAAAGGGTATGGGTTATTTTTCGTTTAGTGACAATGAAAAAATTTTAAAACCTTTTAATGCAAAACCAAATTCTATTTTTATTTTCGATGATGTAGCATGTGATAAACAAGATACCATGCGTGAATTTTTTAGCATGGGCCGTCACAATTCAGTAGACTCTTTTTATTTATGTCAAACATATACTCGTATACCGAAACATTTAATTAGAGATAATGCAAATTTTATCATTTTATTCAAACAAGATTTTTTAAATCTCAAACATGTATATGATGATCATGTTAACACTGACATGACGTTTGAACGATTTAAAGATTTTTGTACAGAATGTTGGAAAGACAAATATGGTTTTGCAGTTATAGACAAAGATAATTTTTCAAATGGGCGATATCGTAAAGAATTCAATAATTTTATGAATTGGAAAATATAACTATATATTAACTGATTTCTATATATATTAATCATTTATATGTTATGCATAGCATGAATAACATGTCTCAAACATCGTTATCAGCTGAAAATATAAATTTTATACAATCGATATATAATCAATTTATTTCATTTACACAATTGTGTTGCAAACAAGTTCTTATTTGTTTAGAACAAGCTCACAATAAATGTAAACAACTTGCTGACTGTTTATTAGTAACATATATTTCATGTAAACAATTAATAGATAAAAAAACCTGCGACAATAGTGAAACTGAAGAACAGTAAAAAACATACAAGTACACTATCTACACTCTTATCTCAACTCAAATGTGATAAAGCATTTATATGTATACTGTGTGTTTTATCATAATAGAATAATTTTTCTAAGTATAGTTCATTCCATTTTATAATGAAATTTTTTTTATAAAACAAGTGTATACACCTGGTCATAAGGTGTTCACAGGTTGTTTGCAGGTTGTTTACAGGCTGTATGCATGCGGGTTGCATTCAAAGTGTATGCTAATTACATATAAGATTCAATAGTCGTGAGGTGTTTGCAAGCGGGTCGCAAGCTGGTTGCAAGTGGGTCGCAAGCGGGTTGCATGTGCTGGTCCAGTGATTAAATTGTAAAAATGAATTCCAATGAAAATAA
Organism: Agonum fuliginosum; assembly: GCA_947534325.1. Classification (NCBI taxonomy): domain Eukaryota; kingdom Metazoa; phylum Arthropoda; class Insecta; order Coleoptera; family Carabidae; genus Agonum; species Agonum fuliginosum. Next base: position 17,063,161 of record OX384042.1, read on the forward strand.
CACTTTAAAACAAATTATAGAAATAAGAGATATTATTCGTAAAAAATATAATTCTCTCAAACATAATAGAATTGAAAAGGAATATAATTTGCAAGAAACATTTAAACCAATTACCACACCTTTAAAAGAACTAGTTTCTAATTCTTTGAAAAAAAATATTAGTTTTATAATACCTAAAAATGAAATTATTACACCATCGAAAGATACACCCGAAATTTCTGATTTTGAGCGACAACATTCACCACTTCAAACACCAATAAATCAAAAACATAATAGTGGTAGAAGAATAGAATTTTTAAAAGATGAACAACAAATAACTGATGAAAATAAATCTCCTATTTCTGTAGCATCAAATTATGTAACTACACCACAAGGTCAAAATGAAATAAATGATCTTAAAAATAAATTTGGTAATATTGCTGGTAAATATATGGAATTTTTTTTAACTGGAGGTAGACAAGTTGATAAAGAATATGGTATTAGATATGATGATGTACGTGATCAATTTTTTCTTGGAAATTTGCCAGTAACTATTGAACACAATGATATAATTATTGATAATCGTGAGTATGAAGGAACTCATGGACTATATGAATTATTATTTAAAAAGAAACCTACAGAAAAATATCTTACTAAAAAGGACAAAGAAGCTAATTTGGACATTGCATTAAGAACAAATGTTCATTTAAGAAATTTTACACCTCGATCTCAATTAAGAGGTTCTTCAAATTGGAAATATCAAAATATTATAAAACCCGCTTTAAAGGATCACAGATATCGTTTAAGATCACAATCTACTACAGGTTCTGGAATTTTACCAACAAGTATGAAATTATTAAATGAAAAAAATAATTACACATATTGGGATAATCCGAATGAATTAGAAGATAGATTACGTTTGCTCACAGCTTCTAAACAGGCAGGAAATACAAATTGTGATAATGAAATTTTATCAATTTTAGAAGAATTGCGTGAAGCTAACATTATACATTAAATCAAACAACAACAATATTTTATATATAAATAACTCATTTTTAATATTATATATTATTTATTAACAAACACTCTGCTAACAACAATGTCAAAATTAGATATTGTCAATGAATTACATAAGCCTGCAAGAAAAAATTATCCTCGTCGTAGGGTAATAATGCGGGGTATTGATGACTTATGGCAATGTGACTTGGTTGAAATGATCCCATATGCTCGTGATAATAAAGGTTATAAATATTTACTAACTGTTATTGACACATTCTCAAAATTTGCATGGGTTGAACCTATAAAAAATAAATCTGGAGTTAATATTACTGAGAGCATGAAGAAAATTTTTAAAGATGGGCGAGTACCAAAAAATTTACAAACTGATAACGGAAAAGAATTTTATAACAATAATTTCAAACAATTAATGCAACAATATAACGTAAATCATTATTCAACTTATAGTAATTTAAAAGCGAGCATATGTGAACGTTTCAATAGAACACTTAAAACAAATATGTGGAGAGAATTCAGTTATCAAGGGAGTCGCAAGTGGATTAATATATTAAAAAAATTAGTGTACAATTATAATAATAAATACCATAGAACAATAAAAATGAAACCCATAGAAGTAACATTGGAAATTGAAAAAAACTTATTAGACACTGTGTATAGTAATATAAAAATAAGTGGTAAAAATAAATTTCAAGTAGGTGATTATGTGAGAATAAGTAAATATAAACATATGTTTTCGAAAGGTTATGAACCTTCATGGACCACAGAATTATTTGTAATAAGTAAAATTCAACATACAAATCCAGTTACATATAAACTAAAAGATTTGGATAATAATTCCATTGATGGTGGTTTCTATGAGCAAGAACTACAAAAAACCAAAAATCCTGACTTATATTTAGTTGATAAAATATTACAAACAAAAGGTTCAAACGTATTAGTAAAATGGCTGGGTTTCGATGAATCACATAATTCATGGATAAGTAAGAAAAATTTACAAAAAATATGAGAATTTTGTATGAGTAATCTAACATAGAGATAAATGTATAAAAATAAAACGGTTATCGCACAACAACTCATTCATTGTAATCAAGTAACACTCTGTAAACAATATATAAAATGGAATATAAAATACTTACTTTAATTGCTTTAGATATAATTTTTAAATATTTAAACATCAATGACTTAGTAATACTGAGTACATTAAACACAAATTTTGAAACTTTAATATTTGCATATGTGAAAAAAACAAAGTGTGGTCAAATATTTCTCAAGGAATAGTTGAAAATTCCAAATAATTTTAAAAAACAATGTTTACATAATAATATATGTTCAAAACTAGATTTATCTTTGTATTATTTAGATTTTTTAAGTTTAGAAGATATATATAATATTTTAATAAGAAATATTACATATTCAAAATTTTTATTTAAATATTTAAATAACAATAATAAAATTTCACGAATACAATTTATTTATATATGGTTTAAAAATTATAAACTGCATAAAGAACAATATGATTTAATAATAAACAAATATTTAAATAAAACAATTTATCAGGCATTAAATATAGATCCAATTTTATTTAGATATTATTGTATTTTTAATAAAGATTTAACATCACGTTATAGATTAACATACCTATGTTAATTAACTATAAACATAGATTATAAGTATGAGTAAGAGATTGTTGAGAATGTTTTAAACAATATATGTTGAAATGTAGAAAAATAAAATTGTATGTCAAATATATTATATTTTACTGTGTATTAATGAATAAAAAACAATTTTTTTTTAAAACAATATTTTATTTTTTATTTCAAAGTCCTATTACCTAATTCCTACAACAATAGTACTTATTATTTTTTATAAATGTAATTTCCTAAACAGTACAATCATATTTCGTTTGTTATAATAAAAGTTTATATCACGTTTTAACTTTTTCATATTCCTTTCGTACATTTTCTTCTAATTCTGAAAAAATAAAATAAATATTAATGTACATAATCAAATTATTTTTTTTAACATACCTTAATTCATATAATAATTTTTTTACTGATATATTTTCATGCTTATTTTGTTGTTCAAATGCAATTTTCTTCCTTAACGGTGATAACAATTCTACTGAATATTTTCTTTTTCTATTATTTTGCACCGTATCCATGACTATCAAGTCAACTTCGAAGCTAAATTTTGCATTCGAAGTTAACTTCGAAGTTGACTAGGGGCGGGGGACCCCCCATCCCCATCCGGATTCGGATCTGGACGCGCACTTCGAATCCTTTTTGAACTTTCGCGCGCGCGCCCAAGCATCGCAACGCCATGAGCGCGAGAATCGCAACGTCATGAGTGCGCGCGAATCGCGCGCTATTTTTTATTTTGCGCGCGAAATATTACAACACATTGCGTCAGATTTTTTTAACCTGATTTCCTCATGCAGAAGTGTGTGATAAGCGCCCGCAAGCCGCCATGAGCGCGCGCATCGCAACGCCATGACCGCAAGCTATTTTTCGCGCGCAATTTTTTATTTTGCGCGCGAAATTTTTTTTAACCAAATTTCCTCATGCACACGTGCGTGATAACAAACCAAATTCGCGGAAATACGCCCACCAAATTCAAGGTTCAGGATGTACGCCCACCGGATGCCCCCGATAACACATGATTACGTCATCTGATGTGTGCATGTCTTGCTTACGTCATCGTGCGCTCTATGCTTCTAGACCGGATGTCGACTTCCTGGGCCAGAATCACCCTATTACCCCTACTATCGCCGTTACTTTATCTGGGTCTACTTTCAATCCTTTCCGGTCAATTATATAACCTAAATATTTAAGAGACGGGCGAACAAATTCACATTTTTCGCGGTTGAGTGTGAGTCCTGCATTTAATAATTTCGCAAAAGTTTTCTGAAGGATTTCTAGGTGCGTTTTAAAGTCCGGTGTGGCGATAATGATATCGTCAAGATATACAAATACAAATGGTTCTAACTCAGGCCCTAGGACATGATCAATGAGTCGTTGCCACGTAGCAGGAGCATTAGACAAGCCGAACGGGAGACGAACAAATTGAAAAAGTCCGCGCCCAGGCACTGTAAACGCAGTTTTCTCACGGCTCTTCTTCGCAAGTGGCACCTGCCAATATGCGCTTTTCAAGTCTAGAGATGAAAGAAATTTTGCATCACGCAACCTATCTAAAATCATATTAACGTAAGGGAGAGGATACGCGTCTCGTTTTGTCACTTTATTCAGTTGTCTATAGTCGACGCAAAATCGCGTTTCTCCATTTGACTTTTTAACCAAAACAACAGGCGACGACCAAGGGCTTTGTGAGGGCTCAACTACACCAAGTTGTAACATTTTGTCAAGTTCTGAGTTTATTTTTTCTTGGACAAACGGCGAAACCTGGTAATACCGTTGTTTAATTGGGGTTGCATTTTCCGTGTCTATGACGTGTTCTACTCCGCGAGCACATCCCAGTCCGCTACCCATTTTAGAAAAATACTCTGACGTAATCGCATACAAATCTTCGCGTTCTTGTGAATCAAGTTGATCGGTTGTAATGTCATCAAGCGCGGCATAAATGCATGGTGATCTATTCCTAGGATTAAGTCACAATTAAGTTGCGGTATGATAAGGGTTCGTATAACTTTAACTTTATTTTCTAATACAAAGGGTAATTCTACAGAACCGATAACTGAACATTTACTCCCATCAGCGACTGTAACTGAACGAATATCTGATTTTTGAAAATTAATGTTTAATGCTTTTAAATTTTTCCAAAATTTCCCACTAATTAACGTCCGAGAAGAACCAGAGTCTAATAAACCTTTAACTTTTATTCCATAAACTGATACATCCAAAAACGGGCGTTCATCATCGTTACAATTAGCTAATAGAAAATTTGCATTAATTTCAGAAAAATGATTTTTAACAACGTCTATCCAATTCTGCCAATCTGTATTCTGAGACACCGACTGCATGATTTTCCGAGGCGCTGGTCGGCTAGCAACGTACTCGGCCTTTAGTTTCCCGCATTACATTTTTGACAATTTGATTTAATCGTATTGGGCTGCCCACATCCAAAACAGAATTTATGAAATCGAGGCTTGTTACAATTCCTATAAACATGATCGCGACCATGACAGTTCCAACATTGAAAATTACTTGACGGCGCTACTGGCGCGGCACGCGGTTGATTGAAACGACGGCGTTCTCTTTCTATCGGCATCGGCATAGCTAAGTCTGGTTCGAGAAGTGCACGACTAGAAGGTGAGGAATTAAAATTGTCGGCCATTCTTTTATTATTTTCAAGCCGCTTCGCAATAATCAACAATTCATCGACCGTAGTTATAGAATTTGTACCTATTGTGTGATTAAAATAAGGGGCGATATTTCTACGCAATACACTTAATTTCTCACTCTCGGTAGGTGTAGTAGGCAATCGATTAAAAAGATTTAGCATACAAGCAATGAAATTTCCTATACTTACCCGCGGACCCTGTACACGTTCATCGATTTCCTTCTTTAACTCATTTTCGTAATCAAAAGGCTGATATTCTGATTTTAATAGTGAAATAAGTTGTTGCCAGTTATTAAGCTTTGACCTAACTGAGCGATACCATATTAGAGCGTTTCCGGAAAGTAGATCACTAAACGAATTGAATACTTCTTCCTGCGAAACATTACGTGATACGCTATATTCCTCAATTCTCTCAATAAACGCATTAACACTAAGTCATTTCCCGTCACCACTGAAAGAAATACCCCATTGATAAACTGGAACCGATTTCCTAATGATATTGGCCTGTACTTTATTGTTAATTAATTCTTGCTCCGTGATTTGCGGCGTATGGTAAACAATAAATTTATCGTCCATTTCTCGCTCGAAATTGTGCAGTTGACTTATTAAATTATCTTTTGCAGCTACTAAATGTTCATCTACAGTATTAATTCTTTTAACTCGACCTAAGTAATGCTGAATTTTTGTTTCGATGAGTCTATGATCCGAACTATTTTCTGTACTAGAGAAGTTATTTACAATTGCTTCTAATTCAATCATTTTTTGGTTGCAAAAATCAATCTCAGATTCTGCATCTAGCACAATATTTGGCGGAATTTGAACGCTGCCGGGAATTTCTGTTTTTAATTTAATATGTAATAGTTTACGCATGTTTGCTACAGTTATTTGATCCGTGTTCTCGACACCTCGAATTTTTAATTCGTACTCAAGTTCATCGCGAACTAATCGTACTGGTTCCATCTTAGTTTTCCAAAATTTTTCGATCAAATAATGCTTCGTAATTACTTATGGTAAATTTCAGATTTTTATTTTAAAAAATGTAGCCAGAGTCTTGAATTCTGATTCTGTTGAAGCAATATTGCGTTCAACAGTGTAGAGCCTTAAGGCTCTACACTTGTTGAAAGCAATATTGCTGCAATATAATCAAAATTCACGATTGTGGCTATATTGCTCAAAATAAAAATCTGAAATTTACCATAAGTAATTACGAAGCATTATTTGATCGAAAAATTTATACAATACATTGTTGCGACAACAATTAGAGAAAATAAGAATTAAATTATGCATTTTAATATTACAAACTACGGCCTTATTATTGCTTATTTATTAATTTTGTTTTAAATAGTCGATTCCTTGCATTGTTCGTGAGAGTGCTAAGAAAATATTTTTTGTCAAAAAAATTACACATCTGAGGAAAAAAATTATAAAAAATCGGCCAAATTTACTATTTTTACTAATTTATTACTAAAATAACATTAAGTATTTCAAAAATATAATTTCTTAGCACTCTAGAGTCATCATTTAACTATCTATATATAAAATATGAACAGTGTAGGTGTACTATAACAAGAGCTCAGTTTGTAATATAGCAAGCTCCCTTTTTCACTATATTTTTGACACAAGTGTAGCGCTTTAAGCTATTACTGTATCAAATTTGAACGCGCTGCCCCCCTCCCTCCTCTGAGAAATGAAATTTAAATTACCGCCATTTTATTGTGCTCATGTCATATGTTATATCTTAAGCTATTACCATAATAATTATAATAATATATTTTTAATAAATAATAATAATATATTTTTATTTCCTGGAGACCAAAAATACATGGCATAGGAACAGTCAAAACTATATATATATATAGATACATACACTTTACATTGTAAATTTGTTTAAATTTTTTTTCAATAAATAACAATAGAATACAGTTTATGTCTTATCATTTAAGAATTCATTAACATTATAGTAGTTCTTAGATAGTAGGAAAGTTTTAAGTTCTGATTTGAACTTATTTTTCGAGTTTATCGATCTTAAGCTTGACGGCAAGTGATTTAAAAATTTAATGCCAATATGATTTGGATTACTTACAGATTTATTTAAATTAATTTTTGGAAGTATAAGGTTATCCTTGCCTCGAGTATTCTAGTTATGGGTATCGCTATACATGAGTAACTTGTCTTTATTTTGCCATGAATGTATTAATGTATGAAATATGTATATACAAGGCAAATTTAGGATCTGTTCGTTTTTAAATATATCTTTGCATGAAGTTATAATTCAGTAGAAAAGTATTTCGCATGGCACGTTTTTGCAATTTAAATACGCGTATTGCTGATGGTGATAAGCCCCACAGAATTATTCCATAGCTAAGTATTGGGTAGAGTTTAGCGTAGTAGAAAGCTTTTGCAGTGGCGACGTCTGTAAGTTGTCGTAGCCTTTTCAGTAGAAAACATAAAGAAGATAATTGATGGCAAAGATTATCTATATGAGGTTGCCAGTATAGGTTTTCTTGAAGCTCAAGACCCAATACTTTGCAGTTACTGACTGCATATTACAGTGAATAAGCAAACTTTCATTTCGTTTCTTATTGGAAAATGTAATGAACGCAGATTTGTTTATATTCATTGTTAAATTTAGAGATGCGAACCAACTTGACAATGTACATAAGATGTTTGATATATCACTTGCATTGGTATGTCGAGGTATGAGCAGTGATACGTCGTCTGCGTACGCAACAAAAGGATGTGACTTTATAATATTTTTAATTTAATTAATATATAAAATGAACAAAATCGGGCCCAAAATTGACCCTTGTGGGACCCCATGTGTTATGGTTTGAGCATCGGATTTGTTGTTATCATAAAATACTGTCTGTTTACGATTTGCGAGATATGATATTATCCAATTTGCACAGTTTCCTCTCAAGCCGTGGCAGTCTGCTATTTGTGTAAGAGTGGAGTGTTTGACGCAATCAAAAGCTTTTGATAGGTCGATAAAGCCACCAAAAACATTGTTACCATTATCTAATGAGTTGTAGATATGGTCCAAGAAATTTGTTAAAGCAGAGATTGTACTATGTTCCTTACGAAACCCATGCTGTTCACAGATTAATAGCTTATTCTTCTCGAGGAATGAAGAAATTCTGACTAACATAGTTTTCTCAAAAATTTTGTGAAAAACTGATACGAGAGTGATCGGTCTATAATTACAGACTCCTTGTCCCCCTTCTTATGTAAAGGCACGACCTTTACATATTTAAGAGTTTCAGGAAAAGCTCCTTGAATTAGAGACAGATTTATACAATGTGTAAGTGGAGCGATGATCCATTCAGCACAATTTTTGATTATCTTACTCGAAATTTCGTCAATACCAGTGGCTGAAGAATTGTTTAAGGTCATTATCAGCGACGTCAGTTCAGGTTCCGTTACAGGCTCTAGGAAAATTGACTTGTTACAATTTGTGATGCTGTGAACGTGAGTGACAGTATTTTGAACTTGAACAGTAGGTAAACTATTTATAAGCTCCTGTGGAATATTAATAAAGTAGTTGTTAAACATGTTGCTGATCTATCTGCAGAGCCAGAGACTTCACTGTTACCATCTTTTAGTAAATTTATGGTGTTTACTTTCTTGTCACTTATATTAAGACTGTTATTAATATGTGACCAGAGTTTACGTGATTGATTGTTGAAACTTTGTATTTGTTTTGAATTATATTCTAATTTGGCATTTTTAATTAGTTTACGGTATTGTTTTTTTACATCGTTGTAGTGCTGCTTAGATATAAGCTGCAGGTTACATAGATTTGACAGCTCTTTAAGTTCGATTGATTTTATTTTGATATCGTTTGTAATCCATAGTTTTTTCTTTGGTTTATTATTGCGTACCTACTCTAATTTTTGGGTGCGTTACCTCAAAATTGTGCAAAAATGTATTTAAGAAATTATTGAAGCACTCATTAGTATTATTTACGTTAAAAACGTCAGACCATATTTCTTGACTTAAACTAGTTACAAAATTATTTAAGTTACTTTGATTAAACTGCCTTTTCTTAACTACTACCTATGTTATTAGTATTGTTAGTTGATTGAGAACTTACATTTATTTTAATACATTGTGCTGTGTGATCAGCGATTTGATTATTAATAACGTTAGAAGCATAGCTGTTCTTAGATTGATTTGTAAAAATGTTATCAACTAGCGTTTCGCTGGTTTGCGTTATACGAGTAGGTTCTCCTATTGTATGGTGTAAATTGTAAGAGTTCATGAGGTCTAAGAACAGCCTTTTGTCAAGATTATTTTCTAAAAGATTTATGTTAAAATCACCTGCAACAATTAGATTAAAGTTTTTGTTAGTATTTGTTAATTTTGTTAAACATTTGTCCATTTGGATAAGAAACTCTTTTACATTTGAAGATGGTGATCTGTATACCACCATCAGATAGTACGACATATCGAAATATTTAAATTTAATGGCGCATGCCTCGAATACTAATTCTATATTAAATTCACTTATATAATCAACCGCCTGGAAATTAATTTTCTCATTGCAGAATATAGTGACTCCACCGTGTTTATGAGACTATCTGTAGTATCCATTGGCTAGGCTTAAATTTCCTATTAAATATGATGAGTTTTCGCTCTCACTGAGCCAGTGCTCTGATATACACAAAACTTCACAAGGTTGTGAGGCCAAGAATATTTCGATGTCTTCAATTTTATTACGAATACATTGAATATTCTGGTGAATGATATTCAGTGATGCTGATGATCTGTTGCATCTAGGCTCCCGCGTTAAAGAGTTGGGGTGTGGTTCTTGGTGATCGAAAAAATTTAAATCTTCTAATAACCAAGCCGCTGGGCCAAAAAGTATTTGTATTGAGAGTGTCAAGAAGACTGAAATCTGCTTTGACACGGAAAGAATTGTTGGTTCCCGTGTCCTTGGAGATTTTTTTGACTTCAAACTTTTTTCCGGAACATTTTTGCTGTAAGAAAGTTTCAAGGTGAGCTTCTGAAATGTCAGGATGTACACGGCCCACATATAACCATGCATTTTTATCAGCACTTTTGACGATGGAATTATTTGTGGCACTATAATCACTTCCTATAATGGTGTGAGATTTGTTGTTTAAAGTTTTTAGGTTAGTTGTGATTTGTTTATTGTCTTGGATTGTCTTTGAACTCAATCGGTGCAGTAAACTCTGAATTAGATAGCCGCCGACAACAATGCAATTTGACGTCGTTATAAACATCTAATAAATAAAAAAAAAACTTAATACTAACCAATACTAACAATCCACAACTATCTCTTTCAAAACACCTAGACCAACTGAATTCGAAATTCCTATTCAACAACTAATACATAGTAGTTTAATTATGTCTGGTTATCTAATCTGTTTGTTATTTTATTCAATTAAGTGACAAATCAGTGTACATTTTCGTCATAAGAAGAAACAATTTTTTTTTGGAAAATATAATATAGCCTATGTCACCCGGGGATAGTATAGCTTCCCAACGGTGAAAGCATTTTTCAAATCGGTCCAGTAGTTTCGGAGCCTATTCAATGCAAACAAACAAACAAACAATCAAATCTTTCCTCTTTATTATATTAGTATAGATAAATACGTTCGATAATTACGTGGGCGGATTGAGAAGTTTCCGGAATGACAAAGAAAACGAAATCTAGTTTAATTTTTTTTTTTTTCGTAAAATTCCCTTCGAAGCTTAACACACTTGGCCCAACATTTATCAATCTTTTCGATTCCCTCTCGGAAGTGACTTTCTTCAAGGTTCTCAAAATAGCCGTTGACAACCTCGATCATTAATGCACTTTTTCCTCACAGTGAGGAAAAATATCGTACTTCACATGTGGGAGAAGTAAAATGCTGCTTAACTCGTGTTCTGATTGGCCACTCGCTTTGCTCGTGACCAATCAGACACTCATGACAGAGGCATTTTACTTCTCCCACTAGTAAAGTAATATACTATTACTTTAGCTGCCGTGATTTTTCTAAATTTCTCTTATTTTCCAATTTTTTTGGCTAGAATTTTCTCGGAATATTCACTGCTTTCGCGGCGGGACTCATTTTTAAACTATTCTCTTACTAAAATACTACCCCTATGCCAAATTTCATCTACTTCTAAATTTTTTTCCAGGCTTAACCTATTAGCGCTGTACTATAGTAGCAAATTAGCAATTCAGTCAATTATATTATTGAAAGGAGACTTAAAAAATGAGTTAATAGTTCTTCAAATATTTGAGATTTTACGTATCGATACATCTACTTCACAATAATGCGTTTCACGTGTATTCTTACAGTAATAAAGAAACTACCAAATTGTATTTTATATTTTGTAACATTTAGAAACAGTTGATTTTACATGAGTACATTTTAATTCCAGCCCCATAATTTGAGAAGATTTTCAGCTATACATCTACGTCACACAAACTTTAAAAATTAATTACAGCTTTAATAAGAACAATTAAGACTTATCAGTACTCTCAATCGCTTTCAAATAACATGAAGTTTCAATAAAAACTTTTTTTTAAACTAGGTAAACTATCCTATTACCTCTGATTTTTAGTTTATAAACTTGAAGTCCTTAACTAAAGCGTTTCTGTCAAAAATAATATTTGTCGGAATTATTTCCGAGTTAAAGTCTTTCTTGTCTGCGCTAAAAGCTGTTTCTTTCTTTGCAGGCCTATAACGTATCATATGCTGCATTTCACAGTAACTGGTATAAAGGCCCAATACACGTACAAAAACAGATCATGTTTATTATTGCACGGGCACAGGTACCAGTGTATTTGACGGCAGGTAATTTAACACCGATGTCAGTTGAGACATTGAAGCGGTAAATCACTTTAAATTGATCTTGTAAGTAGTGAGCACTGAATTAATGTTTAATTTTTTAGATCACGAGAAAATCTGCATCGTTTTTTACTGTTCTAACGTCTATGAAGGAAGCTTAATCTGTTCTTTGACGTAATACGACCAATTGATGTTTGCATGACAAAGTTTACACATTGATATAACAGTAAAATTTCAGCACAACAAGTAATATTAGAAATACAGGGTGATTCATCGTAACTTACTTATTTCAAAACGCAATAATGCCAAGTACATATCTAAAGTTTTGTTTCACCCAGTTTTCAAAATCATATTAGGTAGGTGACGCCCTCCATTGTCTATACACTGAATAAGCCGATTTCTGGCGTTTGTCATAACCCTTTCCAGCATGGCAGCGGGTATGTTGGCAATTTCGGCCCGGATGTTGGCCTTCAGGTCTTCTAGGATCCTTGGACGGTTGACGTAAACGCGGGATTTAAAAAAAAAACACAAAAAATCACAAGGAGCCAAAATCGGACGAGCGGGCTGGCCACTCCAAATCGGCCCTTATTGAGATGAGGCGCCCCGGGAAGTGTTCCCTCAATACAACCATCGATGCTGCTCCGTGCTCCAACGCATGATGGCGACTTACCAGGTGGGGAATAAAACTTTAAAAGTGCACCTGTCGAATGAGATCACTCTCTCCCCCTTACTACGATCTCTGCAGCCTGAATGGCACGCATTTTAAAAAAGCAAGATATGATGAATCAGCCTGTATAATTGATACTAGGGCTGTCAACGGATTCCGGATATCCGGATTTTAAATTATCCGGAATCCGAAATTTTTCAATCCGGATAAACCGGTATCCGGATAAACCGGAATCCGTTCGGTATCCGGATAAATCCGAAATCCGGTATCCGGATGAATCCGAAATCCGGTATCCGGATAAATCCGATATCCGGATGAAACCGAATTCTGTATCTGGATGAACTATACAACTATATTAATTTAAAATTAAAACTTAAAACAAAACTAACATTAACAGTTTTCGCATGGATGAAATGTCCCAATACGCGCCCTGTGGTCTTCAATTTAAAGATTTAGACATTTTTATCATGCTACCGCACATTGCATACAAAGGAATTTGGAGGCAAATATCAAACAAGTATAGAAACATAATAATTGAACTAACGTAAACAGTAGGGCTGTCAACGGATTCCGGATACCTGGATTTTAAATTATCCGGAATACGAAATTTTTCAATCCGGATAAACCGGAATCCGTTCGGTATCCGGATAAATCCGGTATCCGGATAAATCCGGTATCCGGATAAATCCGGATTTCGGATTCCGGATATATCCGGATTTCGGATACCGGATATATCCGGTTACCGGATTTTTCGGATTCCGGATAGACATATATCCGGATATCCGGATTCAATTTTTTTCGGATTTTGACAGCCCTAATTGATACAAATCACACTATGTCCTATAGTATTAAAAGCATTGTTAATAAATTGATATGGATGCACAACGTATTAAAAGGAATGTAACCTTTAAGTTGTATTCAATAAAAAAGTGTTATTTCTGGCTAGATATGAGATAATAATTTTTGTACGTCATTTTTACTTCCCCGACCTATGTAATAGAGGGAAGTATTGTAATCGTGATTTTTTGACAGTTCGAGATTTTGGTGAATCTTCACGTTTTAGACCCTACTGAACCCAAAAAACATAATTTTTAAAAAAGTCGGTCTGTCTGGATGTATCATAACTTAAAAACGCGTTCGAATTTTGAACTGAAATTTTATATTTAAGATCTTGAGCTAAATTCTGAAGTTCGTTAATGAGCTTTATTCAACCAGTGGTACCAGCTGTATAAACATAACTTTTTTTATTTTAATCAAAATACTATCGTGTGTGGTATCAAATTAAAGCTCTCGGGAAAAGAATTCTAGTAGAAAAACAAAAATAACATTAAACGATCGTCAATTGTTTTTTTTATTATAAATTATTCAAATTATATCGAGTTTTGTGTCAATTTAAAGCGCTTGGGGAGATAAGTTTAGTAAAAATGTAAAAAATGACATTTATGCGATTGTCAATTGTTTCTAAAAAAATTATACTAATTTTTTTATTCAACCAGTGGTACCAAGTTAATAAACATAACTTATCTTATTTTTATTAAAATACTATCGTGAGTGGTATCAAATTAAAGCTCTCGGGAAAATAATTCTAGTAGAAAGATAAAACTAACATTTAACCGATCGTCAATTTTTTAAATACATTATTCAAATTATACCGAGTATGGTGTCAATTTAAAGCTCTCGGGGAGACGAATTTCAATCAAGTTGGTATCAACTTAAATAGTTTGGGAAAAAAGATAAATTTATTTAAATTTAGCTGAATAAAGCATAAAATTAAAGGCGTTACGAAATAAGTTATTAAAACTTATAGTCGGGGAAGTACTGTGGTGGGCACAGCAGATTTTTAAATTAAGTTTTCACCAGTCGACAATGTATTATTTTATTTCGTACTTTGGCTTTATGCGTTCATTTTTAGTAGATAAAGAAACACGTTAACCTCAACAAAGTACCTAATACAACAACGATCATTTCTAGCGCGACCGTAACAATTAAGGTAAAGTACCCTGTCTTTGACAGTATAAGAGACCTGTTGTTTTGAAACACGAAAATTACAATGAAATCTTGTTTAAATTTACATACTAATCATCTCTCGTGATAGTTTAACTCTTTTTCAATCCTATAACATAATTGTTACGTTTGCCACTAAAGCTTTTGTTCGTTTATATCTTAAAAATAAAAATTTGGTAAGTGCACCAGTAATGGACAGTCATATTTAAGCGTTGCACTAGTGTTTGACAGAGTTTATGTACCGGTCAATGACAGTAAGCGGAACGCAGAAATTTAGAGAATGGCTCAGAGCTTTTATTACAATCAATCAATATTTAATAAATCGTGCGTGAATGTGAACAAATCGAACCGTCGACAAAAAATACCGATAATTCAATGAATTCGCCACTTTATTCTAATCTGTCAGTCACTGGTACAAGTCGTTTTTGGCGTACCAGTCACTGACATTTACAATAATTCCTTTCACAGTCAATTATTGCACTATCTAAGACCATTCCACGACTTATGATTCCTATTGCCACTTACCTTGCCATTTTCGAACATTAAAACAATGTAGAACCTACAAAAACAGCATTTTTCGCGCGGTATGCGACGCAACGACGCTCTAACGGAACGGCCATTTTGGACGGCGAGTTCGCCAACCCACCGCCAGATTTATTTTCACGAGATTTTTCGCACAATTCGAATTCAAATATTATGAAAAGCTTTGACAATAACGTAGGAAAATGTTTGAAAAAGACGATAATAGCATTTTGGCTTAGACCAGACGGGAAATCCGAAATTCGCACTTCTAGGTGCATTTTATGTAACATTTTGGTAACATGAGTTTCTAGACTAATTTGACCCCGCTGAATTCGAATCTGTGTCTCTGTCTGTGTCTGTGTCTGTGTCTGTGTCTGTGTCTGTGTCTGTGTCTGTGTCTGTGTCTGTGTCTGTGTCTGTGTCTGTGTCTGTGTCTGTGTCTGTGTCTGTGTCTGTGTCTGTGTCTGTGTCTGTGTCTGTGTCTGTGTCTGTGTCTGTGTCTGTGTCTGTGTCTGTGTCTGTGTCTGTGTCTGTGTCTGTGTCTGTGTCTGTGTCTGTGTCTGTGTCTGTGTCTGTGTCTGTGTCTGTGTCTGTGTCTGTGTCTGTGTCTGTGCCTGTGCCTGTGCCTGTGCCTGTGCCTGTGCCTGTGCCTGTGCCTGTGCCTGTGCCTGTGCCTGTGCCTGTGCCTGTGCCTGTGCCTGTGCCTGTGCCTGTGCCTGTGCCTGTGCCTGTGCCTGTGCCTGTGCCTGTGCCTGTGCCTGTGCCTGTGCCTGTGCCTGTGCCTGTGCCTGTGCCTGTGCCTGTGCCTGTGCCTGTGCCTGTGCCTGTGCCTGTGCCTGTGCCTGTGCCTGTGCCTGTGCCTGTGCCTGTGCCTGTGCCTGTGCCTGTGCCTGTGCCTGTGCCTGTGCCTGTGCCTGTGCCTGTGCCTGTGCCTGTGCCTGTGCCTGTGCCTGTGCCTGTGCCTGTGCCTGTGCCTGTGCCTGTGCCTGTGCCTGTGCCTGTGCCTGTGCCTGTGCCTGTGCCTGTGCCTGTGCCTGTGCCTGTGCCTGTGCCTGTGCCTGTGCCTGTGCCTGTGCCTGTGCCTGTGCCTGTGCCTGTGCCTGTGCCTGTGCCTGTGCCTGTGCCTGTGCCTGTGCCTGTGCCTGTGCCTGTGCCTGTGCCTGTGCCTGTGTCTGTGCCTGTGCCTGTGCCTGTGCCTGTGCCTGTGCCTGTGCCTGTGCCTGTGCCTGTGCCTGTGCCTGTGCCTGTGCCTGTGCCTGTGCCTGTGCCTGTGCCTGTGTCTGTGTCTGTGTCTGTGTCTGTGTCTGTGTCTGTGTCTGTGTCTGTGTCTGTGTCTGTGTCTGTGTCTGTGTCTGTGTCTGTGTCTGTGTCTGTGTCTGTGTCTGTGTCTGTGTCTGTGTCTGTGTCTGTGTCTGTGTCTGTGTCTGTGTCTGTGTCTGTGTCTGTGTCTGTGTCTGTGTCTGTGTCTGTGTCTGTGTCTGTGTCTGTGTCTGTGCCTGTGCCTGTGCCTGTGCCTGTGCCTGTGCCTGTGCCTGTGCCTGTGCCTGTGCCTGTGCCTGTGCCTGTGCCTGTGCCTGTGCCTGTGCCTGTGCCTGTGCCTGTGCCTGTGCCTGTGCCTGTGCCTGTGCCTGTGCCTGTGCCTGTGCCTGTGCCTGTGCCTGTGCCTGTGCCTGTGCCTGTGCCTGTGCCTGTGCCTGTGCCTGTGCCTGTGCCTGTGCCTGTGCCTGTGCCTGTGCCTGTGCCTGTGCCTGTGCCTGTGCCTGTGCCTGTGCCTGTGCCTGTGCCTGTGCCTGTGCCTGTGCCTGTGCCTGTGCCTGTGCCTGTGCCTGTGCCTGTGCCTGTGCCTGTGCCTGTGCCTGTGCCTGTGCCTGTGCCTGTGCCTGTGCCTGTGCCTGTGCCTGTGTCTGTGTCTGTGTCTGTGTCTGTGTCTGTGTCTGTGTCTGTGTCTGTGTCTGTGTCTGTGTCTGTGCCTGTGCCTGTGCCTGTGCCTGTGCCTGTGCCTGTGCCTGTGCCTGTGCCTGTGCCTGTGCCTGTGCCTGTGCCTGTGCCTGTGCCTGTGCCTGTGCCTGTGCCTGTGCCTGTGCCTGTGCCTGTGCCTGTGCCTGTGCCTGTGCCTGTGCCTGTGCCTGTGCCTGTGCCTGTGCCTGTGCCTGTGCCTGTGCCTGTGCCTGTGCCTGTGCCTGTGCCTGTGCCTGTGCCTGTGCCTGTGCCTGTGCCTGTGCCTGTGCCTGTGCCTGTGCCTGTGCCTGTGCCTGTGCCTGTGTCTGTGCCTGTGTCTGTGTCTGTGTCTGTGTCTGTGTCTGTGTCTGTGTCTGTGTCTGTGTCTGTGTCTGTGTCTGTGTCTGTGTCTGTGTCTGTGTCTGTGTCTGTGTCTGTGTCTGTGTCTGTGTCTGTGTCTGTGTCTGTGTCTGTGTCTGTGTCTGTGTCTGTGTCTGTGCCTGTGCCTGTGCCTGTGCCTGTGCCTGTGCCTGTGCCTGTGCCTGTGCCTGTGCCTGTGCCTGTGCCTGTGCCTGTGCCTGTGCCTGTGCCTGTGCCTGTGCCTGTGCCTGTGCCTGTGCCTGTGCCTGTGCCTGTGCCTGTGCCTGTGCCTGTGCCTGTGCCTGTGCCTGTGTCTGTGTCTGTGTCTGTGTCTGTGTCTGTGTCTGTGTCTGTGTCTGTGTCTGTGTCTGTGTCTGTGTCTGTGTCTGTGTCTGTGTCTGTGTCTGTGTCTGTGTCTGTGTCTGTGTCTGTGTCTGTGTCTGTGTCTGTGTCTGTGTCTGTGTCTGTGTCTGTGTCTGTGTCTGTGTCTGTGTCTGTGTCTGTGTCTGTGTCTGTGTCTGTGTCTGTGTGTGTGTGTGTGTGTGTGTGTGTGTGTGTGTGTGTGTGTGTGTGTGTGTGTGTGTGTGTGTGTGTGTGTGTATGAAAGTCTGTATGTACGCCTACTATAGCCTTTCGTCCCGGTTCATTATCTCAAATTCTACTGAACATAAAATTCTAATATTTTGCATTATACATTTATATATGTTAATGAAGAGCGTAATAAATGAAAATGGAAATACTCGTTCTATTGGTAAAATGGAAACATTGAAAGAAGATATGACAAAGTACACCACCGTTTTAATCAACGACACTAATGTGGAAGGCCAGAAAGTTTGTCACGGTAAATTCTGTTGCACTTTTACTGTCAAGTTTCCACCAGCTGACGGGCATGACTATCGATACAGGTAAATATTTTTTTAAAGCAATGCTAAGCGAAGATACCAAAAATATAGGGTCTTTCATTAAGAGTGATAGGATTTTAATTTTATATAAAACGTCAACGGTTTGACATATTAATTTAGTTTTTGCTTTATTTGGAAGCTTGGACAATGCAGTTATGGAACAAGATATCGTTCAAATGTCCACCACGGCTTTGTTGACACTGCTCAAAATATCGCTTCAATTTGGCTCATCCGCAACACTGGCCGCTACAGCTGTGATATTCTCCTCGCTTCGAACATTTCGTTGTCTTCTTGGTGGCTTATTGTCTTAGTAATGTTAACTCAAACTTTATCACAGTGCGTCTTATAGCCTGCGCAGAGTGACAGTGACGGCGACCCAATTCTGGGGTGAATAAACGTTGAGCACCCACAACTGAGCTCGAACTTTGGTAATATTTTTTTTTATTTCCAACCGGTCTAGAGGCGTCAAACGCTGCATCATGAAACTGGACACTATACTAAATAATTTGACACCTGGAAGTACCTAAATAAAATATATATCAGAAACCGAGAAATCTTTATTGAAAAAACTATCACTCCTATTGAAAGACCCTATAAAAGGGAATCATTATAACACAAACGTTTCTAATGTCTTTCTCAACTCATTTAACCAAAAATGTTCAATTCGAGTAATTAATTATTAAATAAAACACAATGCTGGGGTGCAGTCAATTTATTAAAATTTAATCAACTTCGACCGGTTTCGGCCTCACGTGAGTCATCTTACCAAAAGTATTACAATAATATGATATGAATATAAAACAGTTTAAAAACTTACGTGATATGTCGTGAAAAATTACAAAAGTACCTATGTCATGATATATAAAAAAATAGATAAATAAATAATTAACACATTAAATAGTTTAGTCGGAAATTTAAAAAATCGTGCACCTCAATGGACTAATTTTTCACTTGTCTTATTTAGTTTTTTACCGTCCATTGAAGTGCACAAATATCTTCTATTTTTTAAAACGAATTTAAAACATTCGATCGGTTATTTCGCAGATCCAAGCTTTGTTGACGACATTAAAATTTGAAGTTAATTCCCTTATAAATAAAAGCTGTACAGTGGCGCGCAAAAACCCTGTTTTTTTACAAATATTGCAGTTTTTTTTACAAATATGGGCGCCAATAGTTATTTGGGTATTAAGAGCGTAAAGTGGCTCTTTGTTACTCGCCTTCGGCCAGCGCTGCAATAGTGCAAGAGTAACAAATATATTTTACGCTCGTAATACATACTTACTTAATTTTATCTAAAATTATTTGTTATACTAATAATAATAGTATTCAGTTAGTTCAATCTGCGTTCAATCAATATATTATGTTTCATTCGTAACAATGACGATACCAATAATATCGAAATAAATAAATAAAAAATATTGTTTGATTCTGTATTTTTATTTTTATTTTATGTACTTTTTCGGCGATTGACATTAAAAGTGCTGTTTTTGACAGCTGACAGTCAGCAAAGTGTCACTTTTGCTGCCTAGGCAGCAAAAATAGTAAAAAAGCCTAAGCAGCAAAAGTAATTCTTGTTACTATGGTGAATCAACAAATTTGACATTTATAAAATTCATCAACATACCTAACCTATTTTGTCTTAGATTAAAGCTTTGTTTGTAATATTATTTTTCCCCTCAAACGTAAATTATTTATTATTTTTATATTTAACAAAACAATAAACGATATAGAATAAAATGTTTTTGACTGTTTTCTGCCATGGTAAAGGATCACCTTAATCTTAATAAAAATTTGTCTTATTTTTTTAGGATGGTGGTATATGAAGGCCCCCGATTATTTCAAATAATACCAAGCAACGTTCAGATTTGCGGAATAGCAGCATGCAAAGACGAGAATCAAAACACTTGCGGGGAACGAACTGACAGCACTGGAAATCCGCAAGTGTTCGAACACCTGAGCATCACAGGTAGTTTCAGAAACGACGTCAACACCGTTGTCTTCCCATCGAACACGCTGTACGACCTGTCAGTCTTAAAACCTTCTGACTTTGAATACAAAGTTAAACTTAACGGAGCTCAAAAAACTGTTGACATGAGAACCACTCAAGAAGTGAACAAGATACTCGGGTTTGGAATCTATGGAGTAACGAAAAGTTCTGCAGCTGATTATGCCGCATTCTTGCCTTTAATTGTTATTAGTGTTGTTACTATTATTGCAATCAATAAATATTATTCGTAGATAATTGTTGCGAATGTACCATTATCATCAACAAATAAACACAAATACCTAATTGTGTCTGTGTCTGTGTCTGTGTCTGTGTCTGTGTCTGTGTCTGTGTCTGTGTCTGTGTCTGTGTCTGTGTCTGTGTCTGTGTCTGTGTCTGTGTCTGTGTCTGTGTCTGTGTCTGTGCCTGTGCCTGTGCCTGTGCCTGTGCCTGTGCCTGTGCCTGTGCCTGTGCCTGTGCCTGTGCCTGTGCCTGTGCCTGTGCCTGTGCCTGTGCCTGTGCCTGTGCCTGTGCCTGTGCCTGTGCCTGTGCCTGTGCCTGTGCCTGTGCCTGTGCCTGTGCCTGTGCCTGTGCCTGTGCCTGTGCCTGTGCCTGTGCCTGTGCCTGTGCCTGTGCCTGTGCCTGTGCCTGTGCCTGTGCCTGTGCCTGTGCCTGTGCCTGTGCCTGTGCCTGTGCCTGTGCCTGTGCCTGTGCCTGTGCCTGTGCCTGTGCCTGTGCCTGTGCCTGTGCCTGTGCCTGTGCCTGTGCCTGTGCCTGTGCCTGTGCCTGTGCCTGTGCCTGTGCCTGTGTCTGTGTCTGTGTCTGTGTCTGTGTCTGTGTCTGTGTCTGTGTCTGTGTCTGTGTCTGTGTCTGTGTCTGTGTCTGTGTCTGTGTCTGTGTCTGTGTCTGTGTCTGTGTCTGTGTCTGTGTCTGTGTCTGTGTCTGTGTCTGTGTCTGTGTCTGTGTCTGTGTCTGTGTCTGTGTCTGTGTCTGTGTCTAAGTCTGTGTCTGTGTCTGTGTCTGTGTCTGTGTCTGTGTCTGTGTCTGTGTCTGTGTCTGTGTCTGTGTCTGTGTCTGTGTCTGTGTCTGTGTCTGTGTCTGTGTCTGTGTCTGTGTCTGTGTCTGTGTCTGTGTCTGTGTCTGTGTCTGTGTCTGTGCCTGTGCCTGTGCCTGTGCCTGTGCCTGTGCCTGTGCCTGTGCCTGTGCCTGTGCCTGTGCCTGTGCCTGTGCCTGTGCCTGTGCCTGTGCCTGTGCCTGTGCCTGTGCCTGTGCCTGTGCCTGTGCCTGTGCCTGTGCCTGTGCCTGTGCCTGTGCCTGTGCCTGTGCCTGTGCCTGTGCCTGTGCCTGTGCCTGTGCCTGTGCCTGTGCCTGTGCCTGTGCCTGTGCCTGTGCCTGTGCCTGTGCCTGTGCCTGTGCCTGTGCCTGTGCCTGTGCCTGTGCCTGTGCCTGTGCCTGTGCCTGTGCCTGTGCCTGTGTCTGTGTCTGTGTCTGTGTCTGTGTCTGTGTCTGTGTCTGTGTCTGTGTCTGTGTCTGTGTCTGTGTCTGTGTCTGTGTCTGTGTCTGTGTCTGTGTCTGTGTCTGTGTCTGTGTCTGTGTCTGTGTCTGTGTCTGTGTCTGTGTCTGTGTCTGTGTCTGTGTCTGTGCCTGTGCCTGTGCCTGTGCCTGTGCCTGTGCCTGTGCCTGTGCCTGTGCCTGTGCCTGTGCCTGTGCCTGTGCCTGTGCCTGTGCCTGTGCCTGTGCCTGTGCCTGTGCCTGTGCCTGTGCCTGTGCCTGTGCCTGTGCCTGTGCCTGTGCCTGTGCCTGTGCCTGTGCCTGTGTCTGTGTCTGTGTCTGTGTCTGTGTCTGTGTCTGTGTCTGTGTCTGTGTCTGTGTCTGTGTCTGTGTCTGTGTCTGTGTCTGTGTCTGTGTCTGTGTCTGTGTCTGTGTCTGTGTCTGTGTCTGTGTCTGTGTCTGTGTCTGTGTCTGTGTCTGTGTCTGTGTCTGTGTCTGTGTCTGTGTCTGTGTCTGTGTCTGTGTCTGTGTCTGTGTCTGTGTCTGTGTGTGTGTGTGTGTGTGTGTGTGTGTGTGTGTGTGTGTGTGTGTGTGTGTGTGTGTGTGTGTGTGTGTATGAAAGTCTGTATGTACGCCTACTATAGCCTTTCGTCCCGGTTCATTATCTCAAATTCTACTGAACATAAAATTCTAATATTTTGCATTATACATTTATATATGTTAATGAAGAGCGTAATAAATGAAAATGGAAATACTCGTTCTATTGGTAAAATGGAAACATTGAAAGAAGATATGACAAAGTACACCACCGTTTTAATCAACGACACTAATGTGGAAGGCCAGAAAGTTTGTCACGGTAAATTCTGTTGCACTTTTACTGTCAAGTTTCCACCAGCTGACGGGCATGACTATCGATACAGGTAAATATTTTTTTAAAGCAATGCTAAGCGAAGATACCAAAAATATAGGGTCTTTCATTAAGAGTGATAGGATTTTAATTTTATATAAAACGTCAACGGTTTGACATATTAATTTAGTTTTTGCTTTATTTGGAAGCTTGGACAATGCAGTTATGGAACAAGATATCGTTCAAATGTCCACCACGGCTTTGTTGACACTGCTCAAAATATCGCTTCAATTTGGCTCATCCGCAACACTGGCCGCTACAGCTGTGATATTCTCCTCGCTTCGAACATTTCGTTGTCTTCTTGGTGGCTTATTGTCTTAGTAATGTTAACTCAAACTTTATCACAGTGCGTCTTATAGCCTGCGCAGAGTGACAGTGACGGCGACCCAATTCTGGGGTGAATAAACGTTGAGCACCCACAACTGAGCTCGAACTTTGGTAATATTTTTTTTTATTTCCAACCGGTCTAGAGGCGTCAAACGCTGCATCATGAAACTGGACACTATACTAAATAATTTGACACCTGGAAGTACCTAAATAAAATATATATCAGAAACCGAGAAATCTTTATTGAAAAAACTATCACTCCTATTGAAAGACCCTATAAAAGGGAATCATTATAACACAAACGTTTCTAATGTCTTTCTCAACTCATTTAACCAAAAATGTTCAATTCGAGTAATTAATTATTAAATAAAACACAATGCTGGGGTGCAGTCAATTTATTAAAATTTAATCAACTTCGACCGGTTTCGGCCTCACGTGAGTCATCTTACCAAAAGTATTACAATAATTGTAATATGATATGAATATAAAACAGTTTAAAAACTTACGTGATATGTCGTGAAAAATTACAAAAGTACCTATGTCATGATATATAAAAAAATAGATAAATAAATAATTAACACATTAAATAGTTTAGTCGGAAATTTAAAAAATCGTGCACCTCAATGGACTAATTTTTCACTTGTCTTATTTAGTTTTTTACCGTCCATTGAAGTGCACAAATATCTTCTATTTTTTAAAACGAATTTAAAACATTCGATCGGTTATTTCGCAGATCCAAGCTTTGTTGACGACATTAAAATTTGAAGTTAATTCCCTTATAAATAAAAGCTGTACAGTGGCGCGCAAAAACCCTGTTTTTTTACAAATATTGCAGTTTTTTTTACAAATATGGGCGCCAATAGTTATTTGGGTAGCGTAAAGTGGCTCTTTGTTACTCGCCTTCGGCCAGCGCTGCAATAGTGCAAGAGTAACAAATATATTTTACGCTCGTAATACATACTTACTTAATTTTATCTAAAATTATTTGTTATACTAATAATAATAGTATTCAGTTAGTTCAATCTGCGTTCAATCAATATATTATGTTTCATTCGTAACAATGACGATACCAATAATATCGAAATAAATAAATAAAAAATATTGTTTGATTCTGTATTTTTATTTTTATTTTATGTACTTTTTCGGCGATTGACATTAAAAGTGCTGTTTTTGACAGCTGACAGTCAGCAAAGTGTCACTTTTGCTGCCTAGGCAGCAAAAATAGTAAAAAAGCCTAAGCAGCAAAAGTAATTCTTGTTACTATGGTGAATCAACAAATTTGACATTTATAAAATTCATCAACATACCTAACCTATTTTGTCTTAGATTAAAGCTTTGTTTGTAATATTATTTTTCCCCTCAAACGTAAATTATTTATTATTTTTATATTTAACAAAACAATAAACGATATAGAATAAAATGTTTTTGACTGTTTTCTGCCATGGTAAAGGATCACCTTAATCTTAATAAAAATTTGTCTTATTTTTTTAGGATGGTGGTATATGAAGGCCCCCGATTATTTCAAATAATACCAAGCAACGTTCAGATTTGCGGAATAGCAGCATGCAAAGACGAGAATCAAAACACTTGCGGGGAACGAACTGACAGCACTGGAAATCCGCAAGTGTTCGAACACCTGAGCATCACAGGTAGTTTCAGAAACGACGTCAACACCGTTGTCTTCCCATCGAACACGCTGTACGACCTGTCAGTCTTAAAACCTTCTGACTTTGAATACAAAGTTAAACTTAACGGAGCTCAAAAAACTGTTGACATGAGAACCACTCAAGAAGTGAACAAGATACTCGGGTTTGGAATCTATGGAGTAACGAAAAGTTCTGCAGCTGATTATGCCGCATTCTTGCCTTTAATTGTTATTAGTGTTGTTACTATTATTGCAATCAATAAATATTATTCGTAGATAATTGTTGCGAATGTACCATTATCATCAACAAATAAACACAAATACCTAATTGTGTCTGTGTCTGTGTCTGTGTCTGTGTCTGTGTCTGTGTCTGTGTCTGTGTCTGTGTCTGTGTCTGTGTCTGTGTCTGTGTCTGTGTCTGTGTCTGTGTCTGTGTCTGTGTCTGTGCCTGTGCCTGTGCCTGTGCCTGTGCCTGTGCCTGTGCCTGTGCCTGTGCCTGTGCCTGTGCCTGTGCCTGTGCCTGTGCCTGTGCCTGTGCCTGTGCCTGTGCCTGTGCCTGTGCCTGTGCCTGTGCCTGTGCCTGTGCCTGTGCCTGTGCCTGTGCCTGTGCCTGTGCCTGTGCCTGTGCCTGTGCCTGTGCCTGTGCCTGTGCCTGTGCCTGTGCCTGTGCCTGTGCCTGTGCCTGTGCCTGTGCCTGTGCCTGTGCCTGTGCCTGTGCCTGTGCCTGTGCCTGTGCCTGTGCCTGTGCCTGTGCCTGTGCCTGTGCCTGTGCCTGTGCCTGTGCCTGTGCCTGTGCCTGTGCCTGTGCCTGTGCCTGTGCCTGTGCCTGTGCCTGTGCCTGTGCCTGTGCCTGTGTCTGTGTCTGTGTCTGTGTCTGTGTCTGTGTCTGTGTCTGTGTCTGTGTCTGTGTCTGTGTCTGTGTCTGTGTCTGTGTCTGTGTCTGTGTCTGTGTCTGTGTCTGTGTCTGTGTCTGTGTCTGTGTCTGTGTCTGTGTCTGTGTCTGTGTCTGTGTCTGTGTCTGTGTCTAAGTCTGTGTCTGTGTCTGTGTCTGTGTCTGTGTCTGTGTCTGTGTCTGTGTCTGTGTCTGTGTCTGTGTCTGTGTCTGTGTCTGTGTCTGTGTCTGTGTCTGTGTCTGTGTCTGTGTCTGTGTCTGTGTCTGTGTCTGTGTCTGTGTCTGTGTCTGTGTCTGTGTCTGTGTCTGTGCCTGTGCCTGTGCCTGTGCCTGTGCCTGTGCCTGTGCCTGTGCCTGTGCCTGTGCCTGTGCCTGTGCCTGTGCCTGTGCCTGTGCCTGTGCCTGTGCCTGTGCCTGTGCCTGTGCCTGTGCCTGTGCCTGTGCCTGTGCCTGTGCCTGTGCCTGTGCCTGTGCCTGTGCCTGTGCCTGTGCCTGTGCCTGTGCCTGTGCCTGTGCCTGTGCCTGTGCCTGTGCCTGTGCCTGTGCCTGTGCCTGTGCCTGTGCCTGTGCCTGTGCCTGTGCCTGTGCCTGTGCCTGTGCCTGTGCCTGTGCCTGTGCCTGTGCCTGTGCCTGTGTCTGTGTCTGTGTCTGTGTCTGTGTCTGTGTCTGTGTCTGTGTCTGTGTCTGTGTCTGTGTCTGTGTCTGTGTCTGTGTCTGTGTCTGTGTCTGTGTCTGTGTCTGTGTCTGTGTCTGTGTCTGTGTCTGTGTCTGTGTCTGTGTCTGTGTCTGTGCCTGTGCCTGTGCCTGTGCCTGTGCCTGTGCCTGTGCCTGTGCCTGTGCCTGTGCCTGTGCCTGTGCCTGTGCCTGTGCCTGTGCCTGTGCCTGTGCCTGTGCCTGTGCCTGTGCCTGTGCCTGTGCCTGTGCCTGTGCCTGTGCCTGTGCCTGTGCCTGTGCCTGTGTCTGTGTCTGTGTCTGTGTCTGTGTCTGTGTCTGTGTCTGTGTCTGTGTCTGTGTCTGTGTCTGTGTCTGTGTCTGTGTCTGTGTCTGTGTCTGTGTCTGTGTCTGTGTCTGTGTCTGTGTCTGTGTCTGTGTCTGTGTCTGTGTCTGTGTCTGTGTCTGTGTCTGTGTCTGTGTCTGTGTCTGTGTCTGTGTCTGTGTCTGTGTCTGTGTCTGTGTCTGTGTCTGTGTGTGTGTGTGTGTGTGTGTGTGTGTGTGTGTGTGTGTGTGTGTGTGTGTGTGTGTGTGTGTGTGTATGAAAGTCTGTATGTACGCCTACTATAGCCTTTCGTCCCGGTTCATTATCTCAAATTCTACTGAACATAAAATTCTAATATTTTGCATTATACATTTATATATGTTAATGAAGAGCGTAATAAATGAAAATGGAAATACTCGTTCTATTGGTAAAATGGAAACATTGAAAGAAGATATGACAAAGTACACCACCGTTTTAATCAACGACACTAATGTGGAAGGCCAGAAAGTTTGTCACGGTAAATTCTGTTGCACTTTTACTGTCAAGTTTCCACCAGCTGACGGGCATGACTATCGATACAGGTAAATATTTTTTTAAAGCAATGCTAAGCGAAGATACCAAAAATATAGGGTCTTTCATTAAGAGTGATAGGATTTTAATTTTATATAAAACGTCAACGGTTTGACATATTAATTTAGTTTTTGCTTTATTTGGAAGCTTGGACAATGCAGTTATGGAACAAGATATCGTTCAAATGTCCACCACGGCTTTGTTGACACTGCTCAAAATATCGCTTCAATTTGGCTCATCCGCAACACTGGCCGCTACAGCTGTGATATTCTCCTCGCTTCGAACATTTCGTTGTCTTCTTGGTGGCTTATTGTCTTAGTAATGTTAACTCAAACTTTATCACAGTGCGTCTTATAGCCTGCGCAGAGTGACAGTGACGGCGACCCAATTCTGGGGTGAATAAACGTTGAGCACCCACAACTGAGCTCGAACTTTGGTAATATTTTTTTTTATTTCCAACCGGTCTAGAGGCGTCAAACGCTGCATCATGAAACTGGACACTATACTAAATAATTTGACACCTGGAAGTACCTAAATAAAATATATATCAGAAACCGAGAAATCTTTATTGAAAAAACTATCACTCCTATTGAAAGACCCTATAAAAGGGAATCATTATAACACAAACGTTTCTAATGTCTTTCTCAACTCATTTAACCAAAAATGTTCAATTCGAGTAATTAATTATTAAATAAAACACAATGCTGGGGTGCAGTCAATTTATTAAAATTTAATCAACTTCGACCGGTTTCGGCCTCACGTGAGTCATCTTACCAAAAGTATTACAATAATTGTAATATGATATGAATATAAAACAGTTTAAAAACTTACGTGATATGTCGTGAAAAATTACAAAAGTACCTATGTCATGATATATAAAAAAATAGATAAATAAATAATTAACACATTAAATAGTTTAGTCGGAAATTTAAAAAATCGTGCACCTCAATGGACTAATTTTTCACTTGTCTTATTTAGTTTTTTACCGTCCATTGAAGTGCACAAATATCTTCTATTTTTTAAAACGAATTTAAAACATTCGATCGGTTATTTCGCAGATCCAAGCTTTGTTGACGACATTAAAATTTGAAGTTAATTCCCTTATAAATAAAAGCTGTACAGTGGCGCGCAAAAACCCTGTTTTTTTACAAATATTGCAGTTTTTTTTACAAATATGGGCGCCAATAGTTATTTGGGTATTAAGAGCGTAAAGTGGCTCTTTGTTACTCGCCTTCGGCCAGCGCTGCAATAGTGCAAGAGTAACAAATATATTTTACGCTCGTAATACATACTTACTTAATTTTATCTAAAATTATTTGTTATACTAATAATAATAGTATTCAGTTAGTTCAATCTGCGTTCAATCAATATATTATGTTTCATTCGTAACAATGACGATACCAATAATATCGAAATAAATAAATAAAAAATATTGTTTGATTCTGTATTTTTATTTTTATTTTATGTACTTTTTCGGCGATTGACATTAAAAGTGCTGTTTTTGACAGCTGACAGTCAGCAAAGTGTCACTTTTGCTGCCTAGGCAGCAAAAATAGTAAAAAAGCCTAAGCAGCAAAAGTAATTCTTGTTACTATGGTGAATCAACAAATTTGACATTTATAAAATTCATCAACATACCTAACCTATTTTGTCTTAGATTAAAGCTTTGTTTGTAATATTATTTTTCCCCTCAAACGTAAATTATTTATTATTTTTATATTTAACAAAACAATAAACGATATAGAATAAAATGTTTTTGACTGTTTTCTGCCATGGTAAAGGATCACCTTAATCTTAATAAAAATTTGTCTTATTTTTTTAGGATGGTGGTATATGAAGGCCCCCGATTATTTCAAATAATACCAAGCAACGTTCAGATTTGCGGAATAGCAGCATGCAAAGACGAGAATCAAAACACTTGCGGGGAACGAACTGACAGCACTGGAAATCCGCAAGTGTTCGAACACCTGAGCATCACAGGTAGTTTCAGAAACGACGTCAACACCGTTGTCTTCCCATCGAACACGCTGTACGACCTGTCAGTCTTAAAACCTTCTGACTTTGAATACAAAGTTAAACTTAACGGAGCTCAAAAAACTGTTGACATGAGAACCACTCAAGAAGTGAACAAGATACTCGGGTTTGGAATCTATGGAGTAACGAAAAGTTCTGCAGCTGATTATGCCGCATTCTTGCCTTTAATTGTTATTAGTGTTGTTACTATTATTGCAATCAATAAATATTATTCGTAGATAATTGTTGCGAATGTACCATTATCATCAACAAATAAACACAAATACCTAATTGTGTCTGTGTCTGTGTCTGTGTCTGTGTCTGTGTCTGTGTCTGTGTCTGTGTCTGTGTCTGTGTCTGTGTCTGTGTCTGTGTCTGTGTCTGTGTCTGTGTCTGTGTCTGTGTCTGTGCCTGTGCCTGTGCCTGTGCCTGTGCCTGTGCCTGTGCCTGTGCCTGTGCCTGTGCCTGTGCCTGTGCCTGTGCCTGTGCCTGTGCCTGTGCCTGTGCCTGTGCCTGTGCCTGTGCCTGTGCCTGTGCCTGTGCCTGTGCCTGTGCCTGTGCCTGTGCCTGTGCCTGTGCCTGTGCCTGTGCCTGTGCCTGTGCCTGTGCCTGTGCCTGTGCCTGTGCCTGTGCCTGTGCCTGTGCCTGTGCCTGTGCCTGTGCCTGTGCCTGTGCCTGTGCCTGTGCCTGTGCCTGTGCCTGTGCCTGTGCCTGTGCCTGTGCCTGTGCCTGTGCCTGTGCCTGTGCCTGTGCCTGTGCCTGTGCCTGTGCCTGTGCCTGTGTCTGTGTCTGTGTCTGTGTCTGTGTCTGTGTCTGTGTCTGTGTCTGTGTCTGTGTCTGTGTCTGTGTCTGTGTCTGTGTCTGTGTCTGTGTCTGTGTCTGTGTCTGTGTCTGTGTCTGTGTCTGTGTCTGTGTCTGTGTCTGTGTCTGTGTCTGTGTCTGTGTCTGTGTCTGTGTCTGTGTCTGTGTCTAAGTCTGTGTCTGTGTCTGTGTCTGTGTCTGTGTCTGTGTCTGTGTCTGTGTCTGTGTCTGTGTCTGTGTCTGTGTCTGTGTCTGTGTCTGTGTCTGTGTCTGTGTCTGTGTCTGTGTCTGTGTCTGTGTCTGTGTCTGTGTCTGTGTCTGTGTCTGTGTCTGTGTCTGTGTCTGTGTCTGTGTCTGTGTCTGTGTCTGTGTCTGTGTCTGTGTCTGTGTCTGTGTCTGTGTCTGTGTGTGTGTGTGTGTGTGTGTGTGTGTGTGTGTGTGTGTGTGTGTGTGTGTGTGTGTATGAAAGTCTGTATGTACGCCTACTATAGCCTTTCGTCCCGGTTCATTATCTCAAATTCTACTGAACATAAAATTCTAATATTTTGCATTATACATTTATATATGTTAATGAAGAGCGTAATAAATGAAAATGGAAATACTCGTTCTATTGGTAAAATGGAAACATTGAAAGAAGATATGACAAAGTACACCACCGTTTTAATCAACGACACTAATGTGGAAGGCCAGAAAGTTTGTCACGGTAAATTCTGTTGCACTTTTACTGTCAAGTTTCCACCAGCTGACGGGCATGACTATCGATACAGGTAAATATTTTTTTAAAGCAATGCTAAGCGAAGATACCAAAAATATAGGGTCTTTCATTAAGAGTGATAGGATTTTAATTTTATATAAAACGTCAACGGTTTGACATATTAATTTAGTTTTTGCTTTATTTGGAAGCTTGGACAATGCAGTTATGGAACAAGATATCGTTCAAATGTCCACCACGGCTTTGTTGACACTGCTCAAAATATCGCTTCAATTTGGCTCATCCGCAACACTGGCCGCTACAGCTGTGATATTCTCCTCGCTTCGAACATTTCGTTGTCTTCTTGGTGGCTTATTGTCTTAGTAATGTTAACTCAAACTTTATCACAGTGCGTCTTATAGCCTGCGCAGAGTGACAGTGACGGCGACCCAATTCTGGGGTGAATAAACGTTGAGCACCCACAACTGAGCTCGAACTTTGGTAATATTTTTTTTTATTTCCAACCGGTCTAGAGGCGTCAAACGCTGCATCATGAAACTGGACACTATACTAAATAATTTGACACCTGGAAGTACCTAAATAAAATATATATCAGAAACCGAGAAATCTTTATTGAAAAAACTATCACTCCTATTGAAAGACCCTATAAAAGGGAATCATTATAACACAAACGTTTCTAATGTCTTTCTCAACTCATTTAACCAAAAATGTTCAATTCGAGTAATTAATTATTAAATAAAACACAATGCTGGGGTGCAGTCAATTTATTAAAATTTAATCAACTTCGACCGGTTTCGGCCTCACGTGAGTCATCTTACCAAAAGTATTACAATAATTGTAATATGATATGAATATAAAAATATAAAACAGTTTAAAAACTTACGTGATATGTCGTGAAAAATTACAAAAGTACCTATGTCATGATATATAAAAAAATAGATAAATAAATAATTAACACATTAAATAGTTTAGTCGGAAATTTAAAAAATCGTGCACCTCAATGGACTAATTTTTCACTTGTCTTATTTAGTTTTTTACCGTCCATTGAAGTGCACAAATATCTTCTATTTTTTAAAACGAATTTAAAACATTCGATCGGTTATTTCGCAGATCCAAGCTTTGTTGACGACATTAAAATTTGAAGTTAATTCCCTTATAAATAAAAGCTGTACAGTGGCGCGCAAAAACCCTGTTTTTTTACAAATATTGCAGTTTTTTTTACAAATATGGGCGCCAATAGTTATTTGGGTATTAAGAGCGTAAAGTGGCTCTTTGTTACTCGCCTTCGGCCAGCGCTGCAATAGTGCAAGAGTAACAAATATATTTTACGCTCGTAATACATACTTACTTAATTTTATCTAAAATTATTTGTTATACTAATAATAATAGTATTCAGTTAGTTCAATCTGCGTTCAATCAATATATTATGTTTCATTCGTAACAATGACGATACCAATAATATCGAAATAAATAAATAAAAAATATTGTTTGATTCTGTATTTTTATTTTTATTTTATGTACTTTTTCGGCGATTGACATTAAAAGTGCTGTTTTTGACAGCTGACAGTCAGCAAAGTGTCACTTTTGCTGCCTAGGCAGCAAAAATAGTAAAAAAGCCTAAGCAGCAAAAGTAATTCTTGTTACTATGGTGAATCAACAAATTTGACATTTATAAAATTCATCAACATACCTAACCTATTTTGTCTTAGATTAAAGCTTTGTTTGTAATATTATTTTTCCCCTCAAACGTAAATTATTTATTATTTTTATATTTAACAAAACAATAAACGATATAGAATAAAATGTTTTTGACTGTTTTCTGCCATGGTAAAGGATCACCTTAATCTTAATAAAAATTTGTCTTATTTTTTTAGGATGGTGGTATATGAAGGCCCCCGATTATTTCAAATAATACCAAGCAACGTTCAGATTTGCGGAATAGCAGCATGCAAAGACGAGAATCAAAACACTTGCGGGGAACGAACTGACAGCACTGGAAATCCGCAAGTGTTCGAACACCTGAGCATCACAGGTAGTTTCAGAAACGACGTCAACACCGTTGTCTTCCCATCGAACACGCTGTACGACCTGTCAGTCTTAAAACCTTCTGACTTTGAATACAAAGTTAAACTTAACGGAGCTCAAAAAACTGTTGACATGAGAACCACTCAAGAAGTGAACAAGATACTCGGGTTTGGAATCTATGGAGTAACGAAAAGTTCTGCAGCTGATTATGCCGCATTCTTGCCTTTAATTGTTATTAGTGTTGTTACTATTATTGCAATCAATAAATATTATTCGTAGATAATTGTTGCGAATGTACCATTATCATCAACAAATAAACACAAATACCTAATTGTGTCTGTGTCTGTGTCTGTGTCTGTGTCTGTGTCTGTGTCTGTGTCTGTGTCTGTGTCTGTGTCTGTGTCTGTGTCTGTGTCTGTGTCTGTGTCTGTGTCTGTGTCTGTGTCTGTGCCTGTGCCTGTGCCTGTGCCTGTGCCTGTGCCTGTGCCTGTGCCTGTGCCTGTGCCTGTGCCTGTGCCTGTGCCTGTGCCTGTGCCTGTGCCTGTGCCTGTGCCTGTGCCTGTGCCTGTGCCTGTGCCTGTGCCTGTGCCTGTGCCTGTGCCTGTGCCTGTGCCTGTGCCTGTGCCTGTGCCTGTGCCTGTGCCTGTGCCTGTGCCTGTGCCTGTGCCTGTGCCTGTGCCTGTGCCTGTGCCTGTGCCTGTGCCTGTGCCTGTGCCTGTGCCTGTGCCTGTGCCTGTGCCTGTGCCTGTGCCTGTGCCTGTGCCTGTGCCTGTGCCTGTGCCTGTGCCTGTGCCTGTGCCTGTGCCTGTGCCTGTGCCTGTGCCTGTGCCTGTGCCTGTGCCTGTGCCTGTGCCTGTGCCTGTGTCTGTGTCTGTGTCTGTGTCTGTGTCTGTGTCTGTGTCTGTGTCTGTGTCTGTGTCTGTGTCTGTGTCTGTGTCTGTGTCTGTGTCTGTGTCTGTGTCTGTGTCTGTGTCTGTGTCTGTGTCTGTGTCTGTGTCTGTGTCTGTGTCTGTGTCTGTGTCTGTGTCTGTGTCTGTGTCTGTGTCTGTGTCTGTGTCTGTGTCTGTGTCTGTGTCTGTGTCTGTGTCTGTGTCTGTGTCTGTGTCTGTGTCTGTGTCTGTGTCTGTGTCTGTGTCTGTGTCTGTGTCTGTGTCTGTGTGTGTGTGTGTGTGTGTGTGTGTGTGTGTGTGTGTGTGTGTGTGTGTGTGTATGAAAGTCTGTATGTACGCCTACTATAGCCTTTCGTCCCGGTTCATTATCTCAAATTCTACTGAACATAAAATTCTAATATTTTGCATTATACATTTATATATGTTAATGAAGAGCGTAATAAATGAAAATGGAAATACTCGTTCTATTGGTAAAATGGAAACATTGAAAGAAGATATGACAAAGTACACCACCGTTTTAATCAACGACACTAATGTGGAAGGCCAGAAAGTTTGTCACGGTAAATTCTGTTGCACTTTTACTGTCAAGTTTCCACCAGCTGACGGGCATGACTATCGATACAGGTAAATATTTTTTTAAAGCAATGCTAAGCGAAGATACCAAAAATATAGGGTCTTTCATTAAGAGTGATAGGATTTTAATTTTATATAAAACGTCAACGGTTTGACATATTAATTTAGTTTTTGCTTTATTTGGAAGCTTGGACAATGCAGTTATGGAACAAGATATCGTTCAAATGTCCACCACGGCTTTGTTGACACTGCTCAAAATATCGCTTCAATTTGGCTCATCCGCAACACTGGCCGCTACAGCTGTGATATTCTCCTCGCTTCGAACATTTCGTTGTCTTCTTGGTGGCTTATTGTCTTAGTAATGTTAACTCAAACTTTATCACAGTGCGTCTTATAGCCTGCGCAGAGTGACAGTGACGGCGACCCAATTCTGGGGTGAATAAACGTTGAGCACCCACAACTGAGCTCGAACTTTGGTAATATTTTTTTTTATTTCCAACCGGTCTAGAGGCGTCAAACGCTGCATCATGAAACTGGACACTATACTAAATAATTTGACACCTGGAAGTACCTAAATAAAATATATATCAGAAACCGAGAAATCTTTATTGAAAAAACTATCACTCCTATTGAAAGACCCTATAAAAGGGAATCATTATAACACAAACGTTTCTAATGTCTTTCTCAACTCATTTAACCAAAAATGTTCAATTCGAGTAATTAATTATTAAATAAAACACAATGCTGGGGTGCAGTCAATTTATTAAAATTTAATCAACTTCGACCGGTTTCGGCCTCACGTGAGTCATCTTACCAAAAGTATTACAATAATTGTAATATGATATGAATATAAAACAGTTTAAAAACTTACGTGATATGTCGTGAAAAATTACAAAAGTACCTATGTCATGATATATAAAAAAATAGATAAATAAATAATTAACACATTAAATAGTTTAGTCGGAAATTTAAAAAATCGTGCACCTCAATGGACTAATTTTTCACTTGTCTTATTTAGTTTTTTACCGTCCATTGAAGTGCACAAATATCTTCTATTTTTTAAAACGAATTTAAAACATTCGATCGGTTATTTCGCAGATCCAAGCTTTGTTGACGACATTAAAATTTGAAGTTAATTCCCTTATAAATAAAAGCTGTACAGTGGCGCGCAAAAACCCTGTTTTTTTACAAATATTGCAGTTTTTTTTACAAATATGGGCGCCAATAGTTATTTGGGTATTAAGAGCGTAAAGTGGCTCTTTGTTACTCGCCTTCGGCCAGCGCTGCAATAGTGCAAGAGTAACAAATATATTTTACGCTCGTAATACATACTTACTTAATTTTATCTAAAATTATTTGTTATACTAATAATAATAGTATTCAGTTAGTTCAATCTGCGTTCAATCAATATATTATGTTTCATTCGTAACAATGACGATACCAATAATATCGAAATAAATAAATAAAAAATATTGTTTGATTCTGTATTTTTATTTTTATTTTATGTACTTTTTCGGCGATTGACATTAAAAGTGCTGTTTTTGACAGCTGACAGTCAGCAAAGTGTCACTTTTGCTGCCTAGGCAGCAAAAATAGTAAAAAAGCCTAAGCAGCAAAAGTAATTCTTGTTACTATGGTGAATCAACAAATTTGACATTTATAAAATTCATCAACATACCTAACCTATTTTGTCTTAGATTAAAGCTTTGTTTGTAATATTATTTTTCCCCTCAAACGTAAATTATTTATTATTTTTATATTTAACAAAACAATAAACGATATAGAATAAAATGTTTTTGACTGTTTTCTGCCATGGTAAAGGATCACCTTAATCTTAATAAAAATTTGTCTTATTTTTTTAGGATGGTGGTATATGAAGGCCCCCGATTATTTCAAATAATACCAAGCAACGTTCAGATTTGCGGAATAGCAGCATGCAAAGACGAGAATCAAAACACTTGCGGGGAACGAACTGACAGCACTGGAAATCCGCAAGTGTTCGAACACCTGAGCATCACAGGTAGTTTCAGAAACGACGTCAACACCGTTGTCTTCCCATCGAACACGCTGTACGACCTGTCAGTCTTAAAACCTTCTGACTTTGAATACAAAGTTAAACTTAACGGAGCTCAAAAAACTGTTGACATGAGAACCACTCAAGAAGTGAACAAGATACTCGGGTTTGGAATCTATGGAGTAACGAAAAGTTCTGCAGCTGATTATGCCGCATTCTTGCCTTTAATTGTTATTAGTGTTGTTACTATTATTGCAATCAATAAATATTATTCGTAGATAATTGTTGCGAATGTACCATTATCATCAACAAATAAACACAAATACCTAATTGTGTCTGTGTCTGTGTCTGTGTCTGTGTCTGTGTCTGTGTCTGTGTCTGTGTCTGTGTCTGTGTCTGTGTCTGTGTCTGTGTCTGTGTCTGTGTCTGTGTCTGTGTCTGTGTCTGTGTCTGTGTCTGTGTCTGTGTCTGTGTCTGTGTCTGTGTCTGTGTCTGTGTCTGTGTCTGTGTCTGTGTCTGTGTCTGTGTCTGTGTCTGTGTCTGTGTCTGTGTCTGTGTCTGTGTCTGTGTCTGTGTCTGTGTCTGTGTCTGTGTCTGTGTCTGTGTCTGTGTCTGTGTCTGTGTCTGTGTCTGTGTCTGTGTCTGTGTCTGTGTCTGTGTCTGTGTCTGTGTCTGTGTCTGTGTCTGTGTCTGTGTCTGTGTCTGTGTCTGTGTCTGTGTCTGTGTCTGTGTCTGTGTGTGTGTGTGTGTGTGTGTGTGTGTGTGTGTGTGTGTGTGTGTGTGTGTGTGTGTGTGTGTGTGTGTGTGTGTGTGTGTGTGTATGAAAGTCTGTATGTACGCCTACTATAGCCTTTCGTCCCGGTTCATTATCTCAAATTCTACTGAACATAAAATTCTAATATTTTGCATTATACATTTATATATGTTAATGAAGAGCGTAATAAATGAAAATGGAAATACTCGTTCTATTGGTAAAATGGAAACATTGAAAGAAGATATGACAAAGTACACCACCGTTTTAATCAACGACACTAATGTGGAAGGCCAGAAAGTTTGTCACGGTAAATTCTGTTGCACTTTTACTGTCAAGTTTCCACCAGCTGACGGGCATGACTATCGATACAGGTAAATATTTTTTTAAAGCAATGCTAAGCGAAGATACCAAAAATATAGGGTCTTTCATTAAGAGTGATAGGATTTTAATTTTATATAAAACGTCAACGGTTTGACATATTAATTTAGTTTTTGCTTTATTTGGAAGCTTGGACAATGCAGTTATGGAACAAGATATCGTTCAAATGTCCACCACGGCTTTGTTGACACTGCTCAAAATATCGCTTCAATTTGGCTCATCCGCAACACTGGCCGCTACAGCTGTGATATTCTCCTCGCTTCGAACATTTCGTTGTCTTCTTGGTGGCTTATTGTCTTAGTAATGTTAACTCAAACTTTATCACAGTGCGTCTTATAGCCTGCGCAGAGTGACAGTGACGGCGACCCAAATCTGGGGTGAATAAACGTTGAGCACCCACAACTGAGCTCGAACTTTGGTAATATTTTTTTTTATTTCCAACCGGTCTAGAGGCGTCAAACGCTGCATCATGAAACTGGACACTATACTAAATAATTTGACACCTGGAAGTACCTAAATAAAATATATATCAGAAACCGAGAAATCTTTATTGAAAAAACTATCACTCCTATTGAAAGACCCTATAAAAGGGAATCATTATAACACAAACGTTTCTAATGTCTTTCTCAACTCATTTAACCAAAAATGTTCAATTCGAGTAATTAATTATTAAATAAAACACAATGCTGGGGTGCAGTCAATTTATTAAAATTTAATCAACTTCGACCGGTTTCGGCCTCACGTGAGTCATCTTACCAAAAGTATTACAATAATTGTAATATGATATGAATATAAAACAGTTTAAAAACTTACGTGATATGTCGTGAAAAATTACAAAAGTACCTATGTCATGATATATAAAAAAATAGATAAATAAATAATTAACACATTAAATAGTTTAGTCGGAAATTTAAAAAATCGTGCACCTCAATGGACTAATTTTTCACTTGTCTTATTTAGTTTTTTACCGTCCATTGAAGTGCACAAATATCTTCTATTTTTTAAAACGAATTTAAAACATTCGATCGGTTATTTCGCAGATCCAAGCTTTGTTGACGACATTAAAATTTGAAGTTAATTCCCTTATAAATAAAAGCTGTACAGTGGCGCGCGAAAACCCTGTTTTTTTACAAATATTGCAGTTTTTTTTACAAATATGGGCGCCAATAGTTATTTGGGTATTAAGAGCGTAAAGTGGCTCTTTGTTACTCGCCTTCGGCCAGCGCTGCAATAGTGCAAGAGTAACAAATATATTTTACGCTCGTAATACATACTTACTTAATTTTATCTAAAATTATTTGTTATACTAATAATAATAGTATTCAGTTAGTTCAATCTGCGTTCAATCAATATATTATGTTTCATTCGTAACAATGACGATACCAATAATATCGAAATAAATAAATAAAAAATATTGTTTGATTCTGTATTTTTATTTTTATTTTATGTACTTTTTCGGCGATTGACATTAAAAGTGCTGTTTTTGACAGCTGACAGTCAGCAAAGTGTCACTTTTGCTGCCTAGGCAGCAAAAATAGTAAAAAAGCCTAAGCAGCAAAAGTAATTCTTGTTACTATGGTGAATCAACAAATTTGACATTTATAAAATTCATCAACATACCTAACCTATTTTGTCTTAGATTAAAGCTTTGTTTGTAATATTATTTTTCCCCTCAAACGTAAATTATTTATTATTTTTATATTTAACAAAACAATAAACGATATAGAATAAAATGTTTTTGACTGTTTTCTGCCATGGTAAAGGATCACCTTAATCTTAATAAAAATTTGTCTTATTTTTTTAGGATGGTGGTATATGAAGGCCCCCGATTATTTCAAATAATACCAAGCAACGTTCAGATTTGCGGAATAGCAGCATGCAAAGACGAGAATCAAAACACTTGCGGGGAACGAACTGACAGCACTGGAAATCCGCAAGTGTTCGAACACCTGAGCATCACAGGTAGTTTCAGAAACGACGTCAACACCGTTGTCTTCCCATCGAACACGCTGTACGACCTGTCAGTCTTAAAACCTTCTGACTTTGAATACAAAGTTAAACTTAACGGAGCTCAAAAAACTGTTGACATGAGAATGAACAAGATACTCGGGTTTGGAATCTATGGAGTAACGAAAAGTTCTGCAGCTGATTATGCCGCATTCTTGCCTTTAATTGTTATTAGTGTTGTTACTATTATTGCAATCAATAAATATTATTCGTAGATAATTGTTGCGAATGTACCATTATCATCAACAAATAAACACAAATACCTAATTGTGTCTGTGTCTGTGTCTGTGTCTGTGTCTGTGTCTGTGTCTGTGTCTGTGTCTGTGTCTGTGTCTGTGTCTGTGTCTGTGTCTGTGTCTGTGTCTGTGTCTGTGTCTGTGTCTGTGTCTGTGTCTGTGTCTGTGTCTGTGTCTGTGTCTGTGTCTGTGTCTGTGTCTGTGTCTGTGTCTGTGTCTGTGTCTGTGTCTGTGTCTGTGTCTGTGTCTGTGTCTGTGTCTGTGTCTGTGTCTGTGTCTGTGTCTGTGTCTGTGTCTGTGTCTGTGTCTGTGTCTGTGTCTGTGTCTGTGTCTGTGTCTGTGTCTGTGTCTGTGTCTGTGTCTGTGTCTGTGTCTGTGTCTGTGTCTGTGTCTGTGTCTGTGTCTGTGTCTGTGTCTGTGTCTGTGTCTGTGTCTGTGTGTGTGTGTGTGTGTGTGTGTGTGTGTGTGTGTGTGTGTGTGTGTGTGTGTGTGTGTGTGTGTGTGTGTGTGTGTGTGTGTGTGTGTATGAAAGTCTGTATGTACGCCTACTATAGCCTTTCGTCCCGGTTCATTATCTCAAATTCTACTGAACATAAAATTCTAATATTTTGCATTATACATTTATATATGTTAATGAAGAGCGTAATAAATGAAAATGGAAATACTCGTTCTATTGGTAAAATGGAAACATTGAAAGAAGATATGACAAAGTACACCACCGTTTTAATCAACGACACTAATGTGGAAGGCCAGAAAGTTTGTCACGGTAAATTCTGTTGCACTTTTACTGTCAAGTTTCCACCAGCTGACGGGCATGACTATCGATACAGGTAAATATTTTTTTAAAGCAGTGCTAAGCGAAGATACCAAAAATATAGGGTCTTTCATTAAGAGTGATAGGATTTTAATTTTATATAAAACGTCAACGGTTTGACATATTAATTTAGTTTTTGCTTTATTTGGAAGCTTGGACAATGCAGTTATGGAACAAGATATCGTTCAAATGTCCACCACGGCTTTGTTGACACTGCTCAAAATATCGCTTCAATTTGGCTCATCCGCAACACTGGCCGCTACAGCTGTGATATTCTCCTCGCTTCGAACATTTCGTTGTCTTCTTGGTGGCTTATTGTCTTAGTAATGTTAACTCAAACTTTATCACAGTGCGTCTTATAGCCTGCGCAGAGTGACAGTGACGGCGACCCAAATCTGGGGTGAATAAACGTTGAGCACCCACAACTGAGCTCGAACTTTGGTAATATTTTTTTTTATTTCCAACCGGTCTAGAGGCGTCAAACGCTGCATCATGAAACTGGACACTATACTAAATAATTTGACACCTGGAAGTACCTAAATAAAATATATATCAGAAACCGAGAAATCTTTATTGAAAAAACTATCACTCCTATTGAAAGACCCTATAAAAGGGAATCATTATAACACAAACGTTTCTAATGTCTTTCTCAACTCATTTAACCAAAAATGTTCAATTCGAGTAATTAATTATTAAATAAAACACAATGCTGGGGTGCAGTCAATTTATTAAAATTTAATCAACTTCGACCGGTTTCGGCCTCACGTGAGTCATCTTACCAAAAGTATTACAATAATTGTAATATGATATGAATATAAAACAGTTTAAAAACTTACGTGATATGTCGTGAAAAATTACAAAAGTACCTATGTCATGATATATAAAAAAATAGATAAATAAATAATTAACACATTAAATAGTTTAGTCGGAAATTTAAAAAATCGTGCACCTCAATGGACTAATTTTTCACTTGTCTTATTTAGTTTTTTACCGTCCATTGAAGTGCACAAATATCTTCTATTTTTTAAAACGAATTTAAAACATTCGATCGGTTATTTCGCAGATCCAAGCTTTGTTGACGACATTAAAATTTGAAGTTAATTCCCTTATAAATAAAAGCTGTACAGTGGCGCGCGAAAACCCTGTTTTTTTACAAATATTGCAGTTTTTTTTACAAATATGGGCGCCAATAGTTATTTGGGTATTAAGAGCGTAAAGTGGCTCTTTGTTACTCGCCTTCGGCCAGCGCTGCAATAGTGCAAGAGTAACAAATATATTTTACGCTCGTAATACATACTTACTTAATTTTATCTAAAATTATTTGTTATACTAATAATAATAGTATTCAGTTAGTTCAATCTGCGTTCAATCAATATATTATGTTTCATTCGTAACAATGACGATACCAATAATATCGAAATAAATAAATAAAAAATATTGTTTGATTCTGTATTTTTATTTTTATTTTATGTACTTTTTCGGCGATTGACATTAAAAGTGCTGTTTTTGACAGCTGACAGTCAGCAAAGTGTCACTTTTGCTGCCTAGGCAGCAAAAATAGTAAAAAAGCCTAAGCAGCAAAAGTAATTCTTGTTACTATGGTGAATCAACAAATTTGACATTTATAAAATTCATCAACATACCTAACCTATTTTGTCTTAGATTAAAGCTTTGTTTGTAATATTATTTTTCCCCTCAAACGTAAATTATTTATTATTTTTATATTTAACAAAACAATAAACGATATAGAATAAAATGTTTTTGACTGTTTTCTGCCATGGTAAAGGATCACCTTAATCTTAATAAAAATTTGTCTTATTTTTTTAGGATGGTGGTATATGAAGGCCCCCGATTATTTCAAATAATACCAAGCAACGTTCAGATTTGCGGAATAGCAGCATGCAAAGACGAGAATCAAAACACTTGCGGGGAACGAACTGACAGCACTGGAAATCCGCAAGTGTTCGAACACCTGAGCATCACAGGTAGTTTCAGAAACGACGTCAACACCGTTGTCTTCCCATCGAACACGCTGTACGACCTGTCAGTCTTAAAACCTTCTGACTTTGAATACAAAGTTAAACTTAACGGAGCTCAAAAAACTGTTGACATGAGAACCACTCAAGAAGTGAACAAGATACTCGGGTTTGGAATCTATGGAGTAACGAAAAGTTCTGCAGCTGATTATGC
Source organism: Agonum fuliginosum (assembly GCA_947534325.1). Taxonomy (NCBI): domain Eukaryota; kingdom Metazoa; phylum Arthropoda; class Insecta; order Coleoptera; family Carabidae; genus Agonum; species Agonum fuliginosum. The sequence goes on from OX384042.1 coordinate 17,105,851, forward strand.
CGCATTCTTGCCTTTAATTGTTATTAGTGTTGTTACTATTATTGCAATCAATAAATATTATTCGTAGATAATTGTTGCGAATGTACCATTATCATCAACAAATAAACACAAATACCTAATTGTGTCTGTGTCTGTGTCTGTGTCTGTGTCTGTGTCTGTGTCTGTGTCTGTGTCTGTGTCTGTGTCTGTGTCTGTGTCTGTGTCTGTGTCTGTGTCTGTGTCTGTGTCTGTGTCTGTGTCTGTGCCTGTGCCTGTGCCTGTGCCTGTGCCTGTGCCTGTGCCTGTGCCTGTGCCTGTGCCTGTGCCTGTGCCTGTGCCTGTGCCTGTGCCTGTGCCTGTGCCTGTGCCTGTGCCTGTGCCTGTGCCTGTGCCTGTGCCTGTGCCTGTGCCTGTGCCTGTGCCTGTGCCTGTGCCTGTGCCTGTGCCTGTGCCTGTGCCTGTGCCTGTGCCTGTGCCTGTGCCTGTGCCTGTGCCTGTGCCTGTGCCTGTGCCTGTGCCTGTGCCTGTGCCTGTGCCTGTGCCTGTGCCTGTGCCTGTGCCTGTGCCTGTGCCTGTGCCTGTGCCTGTGCCTGTGCCTGTGCCTGTGCCTGTGTCTGTGTCTGTGTCTGTGTCTGTGTCTGTGTCTGTGTCTGTGTCTGTGTCTGTGTCTGTGTCTGTGTCTGTGTCTGTGTCTGTGTCTGTGTCTGTGTCTGTGTCTGTGTCTGTGTCTGTGTCTGTGTCTGTGTCTGTGTCTGTGTCTGTGTCTGTGTCTGTGTCTGTGTCTGTGTCTGTGTCTGTGTCTGTGTCTGTGTCTGTGTCTAAGTCTGTGTCTGTGTCTGTGTCTGTGTCTGTGTCTGTGTCTGTGTCTGTGTCTGTGTCTGTGTCTGTGTCTGTGTCTGTGTCTGTGTCTGTGTCTGTGTCTGTGTCTGTGTCTGTGTCTGTGTCTGTGTCTGTGTCTGTGTCTGTGTCTGTGTCTGTGTCTGTGTCTGTGTCTGTGTCTGTGTCTGTGTCTGTGTCTGTGTCTGTGTCTGTGTCTGTGTCTGTGTCTGTGTCTGTGTCTGTGTCTGTGTCTGTGTCTGTGTCTGTGTCTGTGTGTGTGTGTGTGTGTGTGTGTGTGTGTGTGTGTGTGTGTGTGTGTGTGTGTGTGTGTGTGTGTGTATGAAAGTCTGTATGTACGCCTACTATAGCCTTTCGTCCCGGTTCATTATCTCAAATTCTACTGAACATAAAATTCTAATATTTTGCATTATACATTTATATATGTTAATGAAGAGCGTAATAAATGAAAATGGAAATACTCGTTCTATTGGTAAAATGGAAACATTGAAAGAAGATATGACAAAGTACACCACCGTTTTAATCAACGACACTAATGTGGAAGGCCAGAAAGTTTGTCACGGTAAATTCTGTTGCACTTTTACTGTCAAGTTTCCACCAGCTGACGGGCATGACTATCGATACAGGTAAATATTTTTTTAAAGCAATGCTAAGCGAAGATACCAAAAATATAGGGTCTTTCATTAAGAGTGATAGGATTTTAATTTTATATAAAACGTCAACGGTTTGACATATTAATTTAGTTTTTGCTTTATTTGGAAGCTTGGACAATGCAGTTATGGAACAAGATATCGTTCAAATGTCCACCACGGCTTTGTTGACACTGCTCAAAATATCGCTTCAATTTGGCTCATCCGCAACACTGGCCGCTACAGCTGTGATATTCTCCTCGCTTCGAACATTTCGTTGTCTTCTTGGTGGCTTATTGTCTTAGTAATGTTAACTCAAACTTTATCACAGTGCGTCTTATAGCCTGCGCAGAGTGACAGTGACGGCGACCCAATTCTGGGGTGAATAAACGTTGAGCACCCACAACTGAGCTCGAACTTTGGTAATATTTTTTTTTATTTCCAACCGGTCTAGAGGCGTCAAACGCTGCATCATGAAACTGGACACTATACTAAATAATTTGACACCTGGAAGTACCTAAATAAAATATATATCAGAAACCGAGAAATCTTTATTGAAAAAACTATCACTCCTATTGAAAGACCCTATAAAAGGGAATCATTATAACACAAACGTTTCTAATGTCTTTCTCAACTCATTTAACCAAAAATGTTCAATTCGAGTAATTAATTATTAAATAAAACACAATGCTGGGGTGCAGTCAATTTATTAAAATTTAATCAACTTCGACCGGTTTCGGCCTCACGTGAGTCATCTTACCAAAAGTATTACAATAATTGTAATATGATATGAATATAAAACAGTTTAAAAACTTACGTGATATGTCGTGAAAAATTACAAAAGTACCTATGTCATGATATATAAAAAAATAGATAAATAAATAATTAACACATTAAATAGTTTAGTCGGAAATTTAAAAAATCGTGCACCTCAATGGACTAATTTTTCACTTGTCTTATTTAGTTTTTTACCGTCCATTGAAGTGCACAAATATCTTCTATTTTTTAAAACGAATTTAAAACATTCGATCGGTTATTTCGCAGATCCAAGCTTTGTTGACGACATTAAAATTTGAAGTTAATTCCCTTATAAATAAAAGCTGTACAGTGGCGCGCAAAAACCCTGTTTTTTTACAAATATTGCAGTTTTTTTTACAAATATGGGCGCCAATAGTTATTTGGGTATTAAGAGCGTAAAGTGGCTCTTTGTTACTCGCCTTCGGCCAGCGCTGCAATAGTGCAAGAGTAACAAATATATTTTACGCTCGTAATACATACTTACTTAATTTTATCTAAAATTATTTGTTATACTAATAATAATAGTATTCAGTTAGTTCAATCTGCGTTCAATCAATATATTATGTTTCATTCGTAACAATGACGATACCAATAATATCGAAATAAATAAATAAAAAATATTGTTTGATTCTGTATTTTTATTTTTATTTTATGTACTTTTTCGGCGATTGACATTAAAAGTGCTGTTTTTGACAGCTGACAGTCAGCAAAGTGTCACTTTTGCTGCCTAGGCAGCAAAAATAGTAAAAAAGCCTAAGCAGCAAAAGTAATTCTTGTTACTATGGTGAATCAACAAATTTGACATTTATAAAATTCATCAACATACCTAACCTATTTTGTCTTAGATTAAAGCTTTGTTTGTAATATTATTTTTCCCCTCAAACGTAAATTATTTATTATTTTTATATTTAACAAAACAATAAACGATATAGAATAAAATGTTTTTGACTGTTTTCTGCCATGGTAAAGGATCACCTTAATCTTAATAAAAATTTGTCTTATTTTTTTAGGATGGTGGTATATGAAGGCCCCCGATTATTTCAAATAATACCAAGCAACGTTCAGATTTGCGGAATAGCAGCATGCAAAGACGAGAATCAAAACACTTGCGGGGAACGAACTGACAGCACTGGAAATCCGCAAGTGTTCGAACACCTGAGCATCACAGGTAGTTTCAGAAACGACGTCAACACCGTTGTCTTCCCATCGAACACGCTGTACGACCTGTCAGTCTTAAAACCTTCTGACTTTGAATACAAAGTTAAACTTAACGGAGCTCAAAAAACTGTTGACATGAGAACCACTCAAGAAGTGAACAAGATACTCGGGTTTGGAATCTATGGAGTAACGAAAAGTTCTGCAGCTGATTATGCCGCATTCTTGCCTTTAATTGTTATTAGTGTTGTTACTATTATTGCAATCAATAAATATTATTCGTAGATAATTGTTGCGAATGTACCATTATCATCAACAAATAAACACAAATACCTAATTGTGTCTGTGTCTGTGTCTGTGTCTGTGTCTGTGTCTGTGTCTGTGTCTGTGTCTGTGTCTGTGTCTGTGTCTGTGTCTGTGTCTGTGTCTGTGTCTGTGCCTGTGCCTGTGCCTGTGCCTGTGCCTGTGCCTGTGCCTGTGCCTGTGCCTGTGCCTGTGCCTGTGCCTGTGCCTGTGCCTGTGCCTGTGCCTGTGCCTGTGCCTGTGCCTGTGCCTGTGCCTGTGCCTGTGCCTGTGCCTGTGCCTGTGCCTGTGCCTGTGCCTGTGCCTGTGCCTGTGCCTGTGCCTGTGCCTGTGCCTGTGCCTGTGCCTGTGCCTGTGCCTGTGCCTGTGCCTGTGCCTGTGCCTGTGCCTGTGCCTGTGCCTGTGCCTGTGCCTGTGCCTGTGCCTGTGCCTGTGCCTGTGCCTGTGCCTGTGCCTGTGCCTGTGCCTGTGCCTGTGCCTGTGCCTGTGCCTGTGCCTGTGCCTGTGCCTGTGCCTGTGCCTGTGCCTGTGCCTGTGCCTGTGCCTGTGTCTGTGTCTGTGTCTGTGTCTGTGTCTGTGTCTGTGTCTGTGTCTGTGTCTGTGTCTGTGTCTGTGTCTGTGTCTGTGTCTGTGTCTGTGTCTGTGTCTGTGTCTGTGTCTGTGTCTGTGTCTGTGTCTGTGTCTGTGTCTGTGTCTGTGTCTGTGTCTGTGTCTGTGTCTGTGTCTGTGTCTGTGTCTGTGTCTGTGTCTGTGTCTGTGTCTGTGTCTGTGTCTGTGTCTGTGTCTGTGTCTGTGTCTGTGTCTGTGTCTGTGTCTGTGTCTGTGTCTGTGTCTGTGTGTGTGTGTGTGTGTGTGTGTGTGTGTGTGTGTGTGTGTGTGTGTGTGTGTGTGTGTGTGTGTGTGTGTGTGTATGAAAGTCTGTATGTACGCCTACTATAGCCTTTCGTCCCGGTTCATTATCTCAAATTCTACTGAACATAAAATTCTAATATTTTGCATTATACATTTATATATGTTAATGAAGAGCGTAATAAATGAAAATGGAAATACTCGTTCTATTGGTAAAATGGAAACATTGAAAGAAGATATGACAAAGTACACCACCGTTTTAATCAACGACACTAATGTGGAAGGCCAGAAAGTTTGTCACGGTAAATTCTGTTGCACTTTTACTGTCAAGTTTCCACCAGCTGACGGGCATGACTATCGATACAGGTAAATATTTTTTTAAAGCAATGCTAAGCGAAGATACCAAAAATATAGGGTCTTTCATTAAGAGTGATAGGATTTTAATTTTATATAAAACGTCAACGGTTTGACATATTAATTTAGTTTTTGCTTTATTTGGAAGCTTGGACAATGCAGTTATGGAACAAGATATCGTTCAAATGTCCACCACGGCTTTGTTGACACTGCTCAAAATATCGCTTCAATTTGGCTCATCCGCAACACTGGCCGCTACAGCTGTGATATTCTCCTCGCTTCGAACATTTCGTTGTCTTCTTGGTGGCTTATTGTCTTAGTAATGTTAACTCAAACTTTATCACAGTGCGTCTTATAGCCTGCGCAGAGTGACAGTGACGGCGACCCAATTCTGGGGTGAATAAACGTTGAGCACCCACAACTGAGCTCGAACTTTGGTAATATTTTTTTTTATTTCCAACCGGTCTAGAGGCGTCAAACGCTGCATCATGAAACTGGACACTATACTAAATAATTTGACACCTGGAAGTACCTAAATAAAATATATATCAGAAACCGAGAAATCTTTATTGAAAAAACTATCACTCCTATTGAAAGACCCTATAAAAGGGAATCATTATAACACAAACGTTTCTAATGTCTTTCTCAACTCATTTAACCAAAAATGTTCAATTCGAGTAATTAATTATTAAATAAAACACAATGCTGGGGTGCAGTCAATTTATTAAAATTTAATCAACTTCGACCGGTTTCGGCCTCACGTGAGTCATCTTACCAAAAGTATTACAATAATTGTAATATGATATGAATATAAAACAGTTTAAAAACTTACGTGATATGTCGTGAAAAATTACAAAAGTACCTATGTCATGATATATAAAAAAATAGATAAATAAATAATTAACACATTAAATAGTTTAGTCGGAAATTTAAAAAATCGTGCACCTCAATGGACTAATTTTTCACTTGTCTTATTTAGTTTTTTACCGTCCATTGAAGTGCACAAATATCTTCTATTTTTTAAAACGAATTTAAAACATTCGATCGGTTATTTCGCAGATCCAAGCTTTGTTGACGACATTAAAATTTGAAGTTAATTCCCTTATAAATAAAAGCTGTACAGTGGCGCGCAAAAACCCTGTTTTTTTACAAATATTGCAGTTTTTTTTACAAATATGGGCGCCAATAGTTATTTGGGTATTAAGAGCGTAAAGTGGCTCTTTGTTACTCGCCTTCGGCCAGCGCTGCAATAGTGCAAGAGTAACAAATATATTTTACGCTCGTAATACATACTTACTTAATTTTATCTAAAATTATTTGTTATACTAATAATAATAGTATTCAGTTAGTTCAATCTGCGTTCAATCAATATATTATGTTTCATTCGTAACAATGACGATACCAATAATATCGAAATAAATAAATAAAAAATATTGTTTGATTCTGTATTTTTATTTTTATTTTATGTACTTTTTCGGCGATTGACATTAAAAGTGCTGTTTTTGACAGCTGACAGTCAGCAAAGTGTCACTTTTGCTGCCTAGGCAGCAAAAATAGTAAAAAAGCCTAAGCAGCAAAAGTAATTCTTGTTACTATGGTGAATCAACAAATTTGACATTTATAAAATTCATCAACATACCTAACCTATTTTGTCTTAGATTAAAGCTTTGTTTGTAATATTATTTTTCCCCTCAAACGTAAATTATTTATTATTTTTATATTTAACAAAACAATAAACGATATAGAATAAAATGTTTTTGACTGTTTTCTGCCATGGTAAAGGATCACCTTAATCTTAATAAAAATTTGTCTTATTTTTTTAGGATGGTGGTATATGAAGGCCCCCGATTATTTCAAATAATACCAAGCAACGTTCAGATTTGCGGAATAGCAGCATGCAAAGACGAGAATCAAAACACTTGCGGGGAACGAACTGACAGCACTGGAAATCCGCAAGTGTTCGAACACCTGAGCATCACAGGTAGTTTCAGAAACGACGTCAACACCGTTGTCTTCCCATCGAACACGCTGTACGACCTGTCAGTCTTAAAACCTTCTGACTTTGAATACAAAGTTAAACTTAACGGAGCTCAAAAAACTGTTGACATGAGAACCACTCAAGAAGTGAACAAGATACTCGGGTTTGGAATCTATGGAGTAACGAAAAGTTCTGCAGCTGATTATGCCGCATTCTTGCCTTTAATTGTTATTAGTGTTGTTACTATTATTGCAATCAATAAATATTATTCGTAGATAATTGTTGCGAATGTACCATTATCATCAACAAATAAACACAAATACCTAATTGTGTCTTTGTGTCTGTGTCTGTGTCTGTGTCTGTGTCTGTGTCTGTGTCTGTGTCTGTGTCTGTGTCTGTGTCTGTGTCTGTGTCTGTGTCTGTGTCTGTGTCTGTGTCTGTGTCTGTGTCTGTGTCTGTGTCTGTGTCTGTGTCTGTGTCTGTGTCTGTGTCTGTGTCTGTGTCTGTGTCTGTGTCTGTGTCTGTGTCTGTGTCTGTGTCTGTGTCTGTGTCTGTGTCTGTGTCTGTGTCTGTGTCTGTGTCTGTGTCTGTGTCTGTGTCTGTGTCTGTGTCTGTGTCTGTGTCTGTGTCTGTGTCTGTGTCTGTGTCTGTGTCTGTGTCTGTGTCTGTGTCTGTGTCTGTGTCTGTCTGTGTCTGTGTCTGTGTCTGTGTCTGTGTCTGTGTGTGTGTGTGTGTGTGTGTGTGTGTGTGTGTGTGTGTGTGTGTGTGTGTGTGTGTGTGTGTGTGTGTGTGTGTGTGTGTGTGTGTATGAAAGTCTGTATGTACGCCTACTATAGCCTTTCGTCCCGGTTCATTATCTCAAATTCTACTGAACATAAAATTCTAATATTTTGCATTATACATTTATATATGTTAATGAAGAGCGTAATAAATGAAAATGGAAATACTCGTTCTATTGGTAAAATGGAAACATTGAAAGAAGATATGACAAAGTACACCACCGTTTTAATCAACGACACTAATGTGGAAGGCCAGAAAGTTTGTCACGGTAAATTCTGTTGCACTTTTACTGTCAAGTTTCCACCAGCTGACGGGCATGACTATCGATACAGGTAAATATTTTTTTAAAGCAATGCTAAGCGAAGATACCAAAAATATAGGGTCTTTCATTAAGAGTGATAGGATTTTAATTTTATATAAAACGTCAACGGTTTGACATATTAATTTAGTTTTTGCTTTATTTGGAAGCTTGGACAATGCAGTTATGGAACAAGATATCGTTCAAATGTCCACCACGGCTTTGTTGACACTGCTCAAAATATCGCTTCAATTTGGCTCATCCGCAACACTGGCCGCTACAGCTGTGATATTCTCCTCGCTTCGAACATTTCGTTGTCTTCTTGGTGGCTTATTGTCTTAGTAATGTTAACTCAAACTTTATCACAGTGCGTCTTATAGCCTGCGCAGAGTGACAGTGACGGCGACCCAAATCTGGGGTGAATAAACGTTGAGCACCCACAACTGAGCTCGAACTTTGGTAATATTTTTTTTTATTTCCAACCGGTCTAGAGGCGTCAAACGCTGCATCATGAAACTGGACACTATACTAAATAATTTGACACCTGGAAGTACCTAAATAAAATATATATCAGAAACCGAGAAATCTTTATTGAAAAAACTATCACTCCTATTGAAAGACCCTATAAAAGGGAATCATTATAACACAAACGTTTCTAATGTCTTTCTCAACTCATTTAACCAAAAATGTTCAATTCGAGTAATTAATTATTAAATAAAACACAATGCTGGGGTGCAGTCAATTTATTAAAATTTAATCAACTTCGACCGGTTTCGGCCTCACGTGAGTCATCTTACCAAAAGTATTACAATAATTGTAATATGATATGAATATAAAACAGTTTAAAAACTTACGTGATATGTCGTGAAAAATTACAAAAGTACCTATGTCATGATATATAAAAAAATAGATAAATAAATAATTAACACATTAAATAGTTTAGTCGGAAATTTAAAAAATCGTGCACCTCAATGGACTAATTTTTCACTTGTCTTATTTAGTTTTTTACCGTCCATTGAAGTGCACAAATATCTTCTATTTTTTAAAACGAATTTAAAACATTCGATCGGTTATTTCGCAGATCCAAGCTTTGTTGACGACATTAAAATTTGAAGTTAATTCCCTTATAAATAAAAGCTGTACAGTGGCGCGCGAAAACCCTGTTTTTTTACAAATATTGCAGTTTTTTTTACAAATATGGGCGCCAATAGTTATTTGGGTATTAAGAGCGTAAAGTGGCTCTTTGTTACTCGCCTTCGGCCAGCGCTGCAATAGTGCAAGAGTAACAAATATATTTTACGCTCGTAATACATACTTACTTAATTTTATCTAAAATTATTTGTTATACTAATAATAATAGTATTCAGTTAGTTCAATCTGCGTTCAATCAATATATTATGTTTCATTCGTAACAATGACGATACCAATAATATCGAAATAAATAAATAAAAAATATTGTTTGATTCTGTATTTTTATTTTTATTTTATGTACTTTTTCGGCGATTGACATTAAAAGTGCTGTTTTTGACAGCTGACAGTCAGCAAAGTGTCACTTTTGCTGCCTAGGCAGCAAAAATAGTAAAAAAGCCTAAGCAGCAAAAGTAATTCTTGTTACTATGGTGAATCAACAAATTTGACATTTATAAAATTCATCAACATACCTAACCTATTTTGTCTTAGATTAAAGCTTTGTTTGTAATATTATTTTTCCCCTCAAACGTAAATTATTTATTATTTTTATATTTAACAAAACAATAAACGATATAGAATAAAATGTTTTTGACTGTTTTCTGCCATGGTAAAGGATCACCTTAATCTTAATAAAAATTTGTCTTATTTTTTTAGGATGGTGGTATATGAAGGCCCCCGATTATTTCAAATAATACCAAGCAACGTTCAGATTTGCGGAATAGCAGCATGCAAAGACGAGAATCAAAACACTTGCGGGGAACGAACTGACAGCACTGGAAATCCGCAAGTGTTCGAACACCTGAGCATCACAGGTAGTTTCAGAAACGACGTCAACACCGTTGTCTTCCCATCGAACACGCTGTACGACCTGTCAGTCTTAAAACCTTCTGACTTTGAATACAAAGTTAAACTTAACGGAGCTCAAAAAACTGTTGACATGAGAACCACTCAAGAAGTGAACAAGATACTCGGGTTTGGAATCTATGGAGTAACGAAAAGTTCTGCAGCTGATTATGCCGCATTCTTGCCTTTAATTGTTATTAGTGTTGTTACTATTATTGCAATCAATAAATATTATTCGTAGATAATTGTTGCGAATGTACCATTATCATCAACAAATAAACACAAATACCTAATTGTGTCTGTGTCTGTGTCTGTGTCTGTGTCTGTGTCTGTGTCTGTGTCTGTGTCTGTGTCTGTGTCTGTGTCTGTGTCTGTGTCTGTGTCTGTGTCTGTGTCTGTGTCTGTGTCTGTGTCTGTGTCTGTGTCTGTGTCTGTGTCTGTGTCTGTGTCTGTGTCTGTGTCTGTGTCTGTGTCTGTGTCTGTGTCTGTGTCTGTGTCTGTGTCTGTGTCTGTGTCTGTGTCTGTGTCTGTGTCTGTGTCTGTGTCTGTGTCTGTGTCTGTGTCTGTGTCTGTGTCTGTGTCTGTGTCTGTGTCTGTGTCTGTGTCTGTGTCTGTGTCTGTGTCTGTGTCTGTGTCTGTGTCTGTGTCTGTGTCTGTGTCTGTGTGTGTGTGTGTGTGTGTGTGTGTGTGTGTGTGTGTGTGTGTGTGTGTGTGTGTGTGTGTGTGTGTGTGTGTGTGTGTGTGTGTGTGTGTGTGTGTGTGTGTGTGTGTATGAAAGTCTGTATGTACGCCTACTATAGCCTTTCGTCCCGGTTCATTATCTCAAATTCTACTGAACATAAAATTCTAATATTTTGCATTATACATTTATATATGTTAATGAAGAGCGTAATAAATGAAAATGGAAATACTCGTTCTATTGGTAAAATGGAAACATTGAAAGAAGATATGACAAAGTACACCACCGTTTTAATCAACGACACTAATGTGGAAGGCCAGAAAGTTTGTCACGGTAAATTCTGTTGCACTTTTACTGTCAAGTTTCCACCAGCTGACGGGCATGACTATCGATACAGGTAAATATTTTTTTAAAGCAGTGCTAAGCGAAGATACCAAAAATATAGGGTCTTTCATTAAGAGTGATAGGATTTTAATTTTATATAAAACGTCAACGGTTTGACATATTAATTTAGTTTTTGCTTTATTTGGAAGCTTGGACAATGCAGTTATGGAACAAGATATCGTTCAAATGTCCACCACGGCTTTGTTGACACTGCTCAAAATATCGCTTCAATTTGGCTCATCCGCAACACTGGCCGCTACAGCTGTGATATTCTCCTCGCTTCGAACATTTCGTTGTCTTCTTGGTGGCTTATTGTCTTAGTAATGTTAACTCAAACTTTATCACAGTGCGTCTTATAGCCTGCGCAGAGTGACAGTGACGGCGACCCAAATCTGGGGTGAATAAACGTTGAGCACCCACAACTGAGCTCGAACTTTGGTAATATTTTTTTTTATTTCCAACCGGTCTAGAGGCGTCAAACGCTGCATCATGAAACTGGACACTATACTAAATAATTTGACACCTGGAAGTACCTAAATAAAATATATATCAGAAACCGAGAAATCTTTATTGAAAAAACTATCACTCCTATTGAAAGACCCTATAAAAGGGAATCATTATAACACAAACGTTTCTAATGTCTTTCTCAACTCATTTAACCAAAAATGTTCAATTCGAGTAATTAATTATTAAATAAAACACAATGCTGGGGTGCAGTCAATTTATTAAAATTTAATCAACTTCGACCGGTTTCGGCCTCACGTGAGTCATCTTACCAAAAGTATTACAATAATTGTAATATGATATGAATATAAAACAGTTTAAAAACTTACGTGATATGTCGTGAAAAATTACAAAAGTACCTATGTCATGATATATAAAAAAATAGATAAATAAATAATTAACACATTAAATAGTTTAGTCGGAAATTTAAAAAATCGTGCACCTCAATGGACTAATTTTTCACTTGTCTTATTTAGTTTTTTACCGTCCATTGAAGTGCACAAATATCTTCTATTTTTTAAAACGAATTTAAAACATTCGATCGGTTATTTCGCAGATCCAAGCTTTGTTGACGACATTAAAATTTGAAGTTAATTCCCTTATAAATAAAAGCTGTACAGTGGCGCGCGAAAACCCTGTTTTTTTACAAATATTGCAGTTTTTTTTACAAATATGGGCGCCAATAGTTATTTGGGTATTAAGAGCGTAAAGTGGCTCTTTGTTACTCGCCTTCGGCCAGCGCTGCAATAGTGCAAGAGTAACAAATATATTTTACGCTCGTAATACATACTTACTTAATTTTATCTAAAATTATTTGTTATACTAATAATAATAGTATTCAGTTAGTTCAATCTGCGTTCAATCAATATATTATGTTTCATTCGTAACAATGACGATACCAATAATATCGAAATAAATAAATAAAAAATATTGTTTGATTCTGTATTTTTATTTTTATTTTATGTACTTTTTCGGCGATTGACATTAAAAGTGCTGTTTTTGACAGCTGACAGTCAGCAAAGTGTCACTTTTGCTGCCTAGGCAGCAAAAATAGTAAAAAAGCCTAAGCAGCAAAAGTAATTCTTGTTACTATGGTGAATCAACAAATTTGACATTTATAAAATTCATCAACATACCTAACCTATTTTGTCTTAGATTAAAGCTTTGTTTGTAATATTATTTTTCCCCTCAAACGTAAATTATTTATTATTTTTATATTTAACAAAACAATAAACGATATAGAATAAAATGTTTTTGACTGTTTTCTGCCATGGTAAAGGATCACCTTAATCTTAATAAAAATTTGTCTTATTTTTTTAGGATGGTGGTATATGAAGGCCCCCGATTATTTCAAATAATACCAAGCAACGTTCAGATTTGCGGAATAGCAGCATGCAAAGACGAGAATCAAAACACTTGCGGGGAACGAACTGACAGCACTGGAAATCCGCAAGTGTTCGAACACCTGAGCATCACAGGTAGTTTCAGAAACGACGTCAACACCGTTGTCTTCCCATCGAACACGCTGTACGACCTGTCAGTCTTAAAACCTTCTGACTTTGAATACAAAGTTAAACTTAACGGAGCTCAAAAAACTGTTGACATGAGAACCACTCAAGAAGTGAACAAGATACTCGGGTTTGGAATCTATGGAGTAACGAAAAGTTCTGCAGCTGATTATGCCGCATTCTTGCCTTTAATTGTTATTAGTGTTGTTACTATTATTGCAATCAATAAATATTATTCGTAGATAATTGTTGCGAATGTACCATTATCATCAACAAATAAACACAAATACCTAATTAAAATTGGTAGTTAATAATTTTTTGTCAATAGAGAAATCCAGAATGACGTCATAGCCAGGGGGCAACCTACTATTCCAACTTCATTTTTGCATATTTTTGATTAAATTTGGAACAGTTTCTGTCAAAATGTAATTTAAGTAATTTTTCATGATACAAAATACCTATAAAACTACATATAAAATAGTATTATGTTGACAGTTACATTTAAAGGCAATATAATAGTTATTTGTGTATCAAGGCTGTAAAAGTGATCTTTTTCGGCCGAATCTGAAGTTTGCAGCCGAGGCGTAGGCCGAGGCCAGCAATTCAGGTGAGGCTAAAAACACTTTTAAGCCGAGGTGCACACAACATTTTTTAGGTGGCTATCAAAATATATATAATTTTATGTCTAAAAAAAGTTTCTTTGTATCATAAATAATTTTATTTATATAATTTAGGCTAACTAAGTTGTAGGTAATTACTTCTAAATATATTTACCAATTAAAATTAAATAAATTTGTTATTTAGCGGCCGTGAAGTAAATGCGGCCGTGAAGTAAAAGCGGCCGTGAAGTAAATGCGGCCGTAAAGTAGTCATTTTGACAGATGTCAAAAAATGTGACACTTTACGGCTGTCAAAGGATACGTAAAACAACTATTTATGCAATAGCCACCTAAAAAAAGACCATTTTGACTGCTGCCCCCTGACAAATTCATTTGTTATGGATTCGTCTATTACGTCGATCGAGAAATTTCGAAAAAATACCTACTTCTATCTAAAACATATAATGTTAAAACGCTAAATTTAAAATAACATAGCATAGTGTTTCAAACATCCTGATGCGTAATAATAATAGAAAATCTTGGAATATTCATTGAAATCTAATTTTAAAATAATAAATTTAGTGCTTTTGTTTTTTTTGTTTTAGAAATGTTGGCAACAGTTTGACAGCACTCGCGCGCAACAGTGAAACACATAATCAACAAACATAATCTAAAATAAGATTAAACATGTACTTATATTGAATTTTAATTTACTACATTACAAATTACAAGTGAAATTGGTAAGTTTTAAAAAGAAATTTATTCTTTTTTTAAGTATTAGCAATGGCGTCGCAAGGCTTTTCAATTTGGGGGGATGGAGTACAGCAGGAACCAGGAAAAAATGTAGGGAAGCACACATCTTTTTAATTAATTTTGATATTATATTTTAATATTTAAACAAATAATTTATACTATAATATATGCCATCCGTCTTATAATATTTGCGACCTATCTATACCAAATAGGCGTGAAAGATATATATATATATATATATATATATATATATATATATATATATATATATATATATATATATATATATATACAGAGAGTTTTTTTTATAAGTAAACATAGGGCATGTGTTACAGAATGTTACAGTGTTACAGAATGACAGCAATGCATTAGAGCGTTTTTTTTATCATTAAACATAGGGATAATTAACATACGAAAATAAATATGAAATATAAGTTAAAGAAATGATAAATTATTTATTTATGTTTTCCACACTTAAGAACTAGGGAGATACATTAAACTAATGAGAATTTAAGAACTAGGTAGACACTTAAAAAATAATGTGTACAATGGTGACAGAATGAATGTTGAACAATTAAAAAATCGAATTAGTGCTGCTTCCAAAATATTACTCCCCAGCAAATGCTATAAATTATTTTTATAATCGTTTAGGATATTGTTTAGAAGATAATGGTTCCAATTTTGAGCATTTAATTCGTTTAAAAAAATTCTCATTAGCTTAATGTAGGTATCTACCTAGTTCTTAAGTGTAGAAAATATAAATAAATATAATTTATCATTTCTTTAATTTATATTTATTTTAGTATGTAATTATCCCTATGTTTACTGATAAAAAAGACGCTCCAATACATTGCTGTCATTCTGTAACACTGTAACTATGGTAATGACCTGCCCTATGTTTACTAATAAAAAAAACTCCCGGTATACAGAGAGTTTTTTTTATAAGTAAACATAGGGCATGTCATTACCATAGTTACAGTGTTACTGGATGACAGCAATGCATTAGAGCGTTTTTTTATCAGTAAACATAGGGATAATTAACATACGAAAATAAATATGAAATATAAATTAAAGAAATGATAAATTATTTATTTATGTTTTCTACACTTAAGAACTAGGTAGATACATTAAACTAATCAGAATTAAAGAACTAGGTAGACACTTAAAAAATAATGTGTACAATGACAGAATGAATGTTGAACAATTAAAAAATCGGATTAGTGCTGTTTCCCAAAATAATACTGCCCAGCAAATGCTATAAATTATTTTTATAATCGTTTAGGATATTGGTTAGAAGTTAATGGTTCCAATTTTGAGCATTTAATTCGATTACAAAAATTCTCATTAGTTTAATGTAGGTATCTACCTAGTTCTTAAGTGTAGAAAATATAAATAAATAATTTATCATTTCTTTAATTTATATTTCATATTTATTTTAGTATGTAATTATCCCTATGTTTACTGATAAAAAAACGCTCTAATGCATTGCTGTCATCCAGTAACACTGTAACTATGGTAATGACATGCCCTATGTTTACTTATAAAAAAAATCTGACGTGGCCGTTACAATACCTCTCGCCTTGACATTGAAGTATTATTATTTAACCTCGTATTTAACCAAATATTAAGCTTTAATTTAAATAAAATACAACAACACCGTATAACATTTGATATAATAATATAAAATAATCATACATTATATTATTTTAAAATGCATAATGGACTTATAATAATTATGTAGGTAAATAAATTATATATTTCACAAATTTAATCAGCTCTTAGTTTAATATATTATTTTATTTTATAAATACCATATTTACATAATAATACTATGTCCATTTAATATACTATACTATATCCAACATTTCAAAATTCTACACCACACTCTACACATGCCCTACACCACAGAGAAACCTCTTTGCCACAGACATCTGTTTATCTGTCACATTGACAATTTTATTTTTGTTTTAAATTTTATTTCTATTTCGGGATTCACAAATCGTGGTAGGTAAAATTATATATTTAAAAAAATTATATTTCTTTATTTGTTAAAGATATAGAAACAAGTAAGATTAAATATTGTACAATGTAATTTCTTCTTTTATGTGTGGTATGTCAAATTATAACAATCGCATTATTTTATACAATTTTTGCAAAAAATGTTATAGTGCTACAAGAAAAATACCATTTCCGGTTAGTGGATTTTTACCAAAATCTTTTCAGCTCTTCATTAACACATATAAATGTATAATGCAAAAGATTATAATTTTATGTTCAGTAGAATTTGAGATAATGAACCGGGACGAAAGGCTATAGTAGGCGCACATACAGACTTTCATACATACACACAGACACACACACACACAGACATCATCGTGAAAATAGTCAAAATAGGTTCTAAAGGTGCTAAAACGTGCTTATTGACAAAAATCTCGACATCGAATTTTTTCACGATCCCTATACCTCTCTAGGCGAGAGGTAAAAACTCTCTGTATATATATATATATATATATATATATATATATATATATATATATATATATATATATATATATATATATATATATATATATATATCTTTCACGCCTATTTGGTATAGATAGGTCGCAAATATTATAAGACGGATGGCATATATTATAGTATAAATTATTTGTTTAAATATTAAAATATAATATCAAAATTAATTAAAAAGATGTGTGCTTCCCTACATTTTTTCCTGGTTCCTGCTGTACTCCATCCCCCCAAATTGAAAAGCCTTGCGACGCCATTGCTAATACTTAAAAAAAGAATAAATTTCTTTTTAAAACTTACCAATTTCACTTGTAATTTGTAATGTAGTAAATTAAAATTCAATATAAGTACATGTTTAATCTTATTTTAGATTATGTTTGTTGATTATGTGTTTCACTGTTGCGCGCGAGTGCTGTCAAACTGTTGCCAACATTTCTAAAACAAAAAAAACAAAAGCACTAAATTTATTATTTTAAAATTAGATTTCAATGAATATTCCAAGATTTTCTATTATTATTACGCATCAGGATGTTTGAAACACTATGCTATGTTATTTTAAATTTAGCGTTTTAACATTATATGTTTTAGATAGAAGTAGGTATTTTTTCGAAATTTCTCGATCGACGTAATAGACGAATCCATAACAAATGAATTTGTCAGGGGGCAGCAGTCAAAATGGTCTTTTTTTAGGTGGCTATTGCATAAATAGTTGTTTTACGTATCCTTTGACAGCCGTAAAGTGTCACATTTTTTGACATCTTCTGTCAAAATGACTACTTTACGGCCGCATTTACTTCACGGCCGCTTTTACTTCACGGCCGCATTTACTTCACGGCCGCTAAATAACAAATTTATTTAATTTTAATTGGTAAATATATTTAGAAGTAATTACCTACAACTTAGTTAGCCTAAATTATATAAATAAAATTATTTATGATACAAAGAAACTTTTTTTAGACATAAAATTATATATATTTTGATAGCCACCTAAAAAATGTCGTGTGCACCTCGGCTTAAAAGTGTTTTTAGCCTCACCTGAATTGCTGGCCTCGGCCTACGCCTCGGCTGCAAACTTCAGATTCGGCCGAAAAAGATCACTTTTACAGCCTTGATACACAAATAACTATTATATTGCCTTTAAATGTAACTGTCAACATAATACTATTTTATATGTAGTTTTATAGGTATTTTGTATCATGAAAAAATTACTTAAATTACATTTTGACAGAAACTGTTCCAAATTTAATCAAAAATATGCAAAAATGAAGTTGGAATAGTAGGTTGCCCCCTGGCTATGACGTCATTCTGGATTTCTCTATTGACAAAAAATTATTAACTACCAATTTTAATTAGGTATTTGTGTTTATTTGTTGATGATAATGGTACATTCGCAACAATTATCTACGAATAATATTTATTGATTGCAATAATAGTAACAACACTAATAACAATTAAAGGCAAGAATGCGGCATAATCAGCTGCAGAACTTTTCGTTACTCCATAGATTCCAAACCCGAGTATCTTGTTCACTTCTTGAGTGGTTCTCATGTCAACAGTTTTTTGAGCTCCGTTAAGTTTAACTTTGTATTCAAAGTCAGAAGGTTTTAAGACTGACAGGTCGTACAGCGTGTTCGATGGGAAGACAACGGTGTTGACGTCGTTTCTGAAACTACCTGTGATGCTCAGGTGTTCGAACACTTGCGGATTTCCAGTGCTGTCAGTTCGTTCCCCGCAAGTGTTTTGATTCTCGTCTTTGCATGCTGCTATTCCGCAAATCTGAACGTTGCTTGGTATTATTTGAAATAATCGGGGGCCTTCATATACCACCATCCTAAAAAAATAAGACAAATTTTTATTAAGATTAAGGTGATCCTTTACCATGGCAGAAAACAGTCAAAAACATTTTATTCTATATCGTTTATTGTTTTGTTAAATATAAAAATAATAAATAATTTACGTTTGAGGGGAAAAATAATATTACAAACAAAGCTTTAATCTAAGACAAAATAGGTTAGGTATGTTGATGAATTTTATAAATGTCAAATTTGTTGATTCACCATAGTAACAAGAATTACTTTTGCTGCTTAGGCTTTTTTACTATTTTTGCTGCCTAGGCAGCAAAAGTGACACTTTGCTGACTGTCAGCTGTCAAAAACAGCACTTTTAATGTCAATCGCCGAAAAAGTACATAAAATAAAAATAAAAATACAGAATCAAACAATATTTTTTATTTATTTATTTCGATATTATTGGTATCGTCATTGTTACGAATGAAACATAATATATTGATTGAACGCAGATTGAACTAACTGAATACTATTATTATTAGTATAACAAATAATTTTAGATAAAATTAAGTAAGTATGTATTACGAGCGTAAAATATATTTGTTACTCTTGCACTATTGCAGCGCTGGCCGAAGGCGAGTAACAAAGAGCCACTTTACGCTCTTAATACCCAAATAACTATTGGCGCCCATATTTGTAAAAAAAACTGCAATATTTGTAAAAAAACAGGGTTTTCGCGCGCCACTGTACAGCTTTTATTTATAAGGGAATTAACTTCAAATTTTAATGTCGTCAACAAAGCTTGGATCTGCGAAATAACCGATCGAATGTTTTAAATTCGTTTTAAAAAATAGAAGATATTTGTGCACTTCAATGGACGGTAAAAAACTAAATAAGACAAGTGAAAAATTAGTCCATTGAGGTGCACGATTTTTTAAATTTCCGACTAAACTATTTAATGTGTTAATTATTTATTTATCTATTTTTTTATATATCATGACATAGGTACTTTTGTAATTTTTCACGACATATCACGTAAGTTTTTAAACTGTTTTATATTCATATCATATTACAATTATTGTAATACTTTTGGTAAGATGACTCACGTGAGGCCGAAACCGGTCGAAGTTGATTAAATTTTAATAAATTGACTGCACCCCAGCATTGTGTTTTATTTAATAATTAATTACTCGAATTGAACATTTTTGGTTAAATGAGTTGAGAAAGACATTAGAAACGTTTGTGTTATAATGATTCCCTTTTATAGGGTCTTTCAATAGGAGTGATAGTTTTTTCAATAAAGATTTCTCGGTTTCTGATATATATTTTATTTAGGTACTTCCAGGTGTCAAATTATTTAGTATAGTGTCCAGTTTCATGATGCAGCGTTTGACGCCTCTAGACCGGTTGGAAATAAAAAAAAATATTACCAAAGTTCGAGCTCAGTTGTGGGTGCTCAACGTTTATTCACCCCAGAATTGGGTCGCCGTCACTGTCACTCTGCGCAGGCTATAAGACGCACTGTGATAAAGTTTGAGTTAACATTACTAAGACAATAAGCCACCAAGAAGACAACGAAATGTTCGAAGCGAGGAGAATATCACAGCTGTAGCGGCCAGTGTTGCGGATGAGCCAAATTGAAGCGATATTTTGAGCAGTGTCAACAAAGCCGTGGTGGACATTTGAACGATATCTTGTTCCATAACTGCATTGTCCAAGCTTCCAAATAAAGCAAAAACTAAATTAATATGTCAAACCGTTGACGTTTTATATAAAATTAAAATCCTATCACTCTTAATGAAAGACCCTATATTTTTGGTATCTTCGCTTAGCATTGCTTTAAAAAAAATATTTACCTGTATCGATAGTCATGCCCGTCAGCTGGTGGAAACTTGACAGTAAAAGTGCAACAGAATTTACCGTGACAAACTTTCTGGCCTTCCACATTAGTGTCGTTGATTAAAACGGTGGTGTACTTTGTCATATCTTCTTTCAATGTTTCCATTTTACCAATAGAACGAGTATTTCCATTTTCATTTATTACGCTCTGAAAGGTTAAACAATATTATTTATAGTAAATGATTATCTTTTGTTTATGATAATTATTGTTTTAAAAAAAAATTGGCAGTTGCGGATGATTGTTACTTTAATGTTTATATCAAAAGTTTATTTTAACGTGAAACATGAGATTTTTCATATCCATGGTTACGAATTTGACAGCAATGTATTAGAGCGTTCTTTTTAAAATCGAACATAGGGAATCAATATAACTGTATTATTCTTGACCAATATAACATATGGGCAGCTGTAATAGTTCCAAGAGACGCTTTCAACATAAACTTTTAATTGTTTAAACTATACCTACATCGTATTTCCAGGTAGCATCAGTTTGACTCCAATTAACAAATTCAAATGTTGCTACCTGGAAATACGATGTAGGTATAGTTTAAACAATTAAAAGTTTATGCTGAAGGCGTCTCTTGGAACTATTACAGCTGCCCAAATATGTAATATTAGTCAAGATGTCAAGAATAATACAGTTAAATTTATTCCCTATGTTCGATTTTAAATAGAACGCTCTAATACATTGCTCTCAAATTCGTAACCATGGATATGAAAAGTCCTATGTTTCATGTTAAAATAAATTCACGGTATAGTTGATTTCTTAACTAAACGCAGCAATCTGAAGTTGGAATGCTAAAACTGATCGTTTTTACCTCTCGCCTAGAGAGGTATAGGGATCGTGAAAAAATTCGATGTCGAGATTTTTGTCAATAAGCACGTTTTAGTACCTTTAGAACCTATTTTGACTATTTTCACGATGATGTCTGTGTGTGTGTGTGTATGTGTGTGTGTGTGTGTCCGTTTGTCTGTATGTGCGCCTACTATAGTCTTTCGTTCTGATTCATTATCTCAAATTCTATTGAACATAAAATTCTAACATTTTGCATTATACATTTATACATGTTAATGAAGAGCTGATTAGATTTTGGTAAAAATCTGCCAACCGGAAATGGTATTTTCTTGAAGCATTTTAACATTTTTTGCAAAAAATATAGGAAATACTGCGATAGTTACAATTTGTCATGCGACATTTGAAAGAACAAATTACCTCTTACAATATTTATTTAACATCTTTTCTATATCTCTTACAATAAATGAAAATTATTTTTCAAAAATGTGTAATTTTACCTACCACGATTTGTAAATTATAATATAGGAAAAAAAATTAAAACAAAAATGAAAATGTCAATGTGACAGATGAACAGACGTATACACAGTTTCTGAAATTTTAGTGGCACCATTTGTAAAGAAATGTATAAATATTAATAACTGGGTTTGAAATTTAGTAACTAGTAGCCGAAATTTAATAAATAGAAAACTGACTCAATTCCAGTAAGTTTTTATCCTTCCATTAAACGTATCCAGTCAAGAAGCATCATCGATTCATTATTAACTGGATATAATGTAATATGGTAATAATAAAATAAAAATTGTATCCACAAAGAGCTAATTTGATTTCAATGTCAATCGAAATCGGTACGTTGCTTGAAGAACTATAAAATAAATTACAAAAAGTAGCCTAACAAAAACCAAATTCACATATTACAGTGTCAAGGCGGGAGGTTATGTGCTGGCCACAACAGATTTTTTATTGGCTGATGTAACACCACACAAACTTTGTAATGTAAACAAACGAATGTTCTCCATCTTGTCTCGTCAGCTGTTGTCAGTGACTGTATCGATTTTGCCCGCTGATAGATCAATCTAGTTAAATTTAATTTTGCCGCCAAAAGAATCTAGTGAAATTGTTCTCGTATTTACAGTGTAAATACGGCTCAGCGAGACAACTTCAGATTGCTCCGTTTAATTAAGAAATCAACTATAGTAGCTACTTCGCGATACACTTTTACATAATATTATATTGTAATATCCCATATAATATATTGCGATCCCCAGTTCGATTCCCACCACAATCGACAATAATACCACTGGGTCCGAGTGGTTGGATTCCACTATAATAACATCTACCATTCTATAATTGGGAGTTAATCCTATAGATTGGTTACCATCAAAAATAAAAATACAAGTGTGGAAAGGGCTCTTGAAAAACTAGTATGACAATAATTGGAGCACGAGCGTTAGCGAGTTTTTCAATGACCCTTTCCGCAAGTGTGTTACCTACTATTTTTCTACGAAAGTGGGAAATATTAAAATAAACAAAAAATTGGAAATATTTACAAATTTAAGAAAACCAAATCAGGTAGGCTTGCTGTCAGAGCTGAAAACAATAACAATATATAAAAACTGACAGATCAATTTTGTAATTTTGCATTTATGGTGTGATTTATAATAACAAATAATGACATTTCATGCAGAATTTGGCAGTGATAGTGAAAGTGAGTTTATTTGTATCCCTTTGGACATTTTACGGAAATTGTGAATCTAAAATTTGTAAAAAATATCCTAACAGCTTTGACCTTTTAGTAACTGCACAATTTATAATTCTTAAAAATGATTTATATCTCAAATTAAGTGAAAATCGTCCATTTGATTACTTATTACAGACATTACAACAAATAAAGTGTTTTATGTATGAAAAATTTACTTTTTGAAAAATTCGCATTCAATTCTCAAAATGAGTATGGAAATTATTTTCACCACTCAATGTTTCAAAAGCCTATACTTTCACCATCAATTTTAATATTTGAAAACATATGAATTCGCACTTTCGTAGAAAAATAACTATTCTTTAAATTGAAATAATTAATCTATAATAAAAATTGTTAACATTGTAACAATTTTATCATTAATTTGAATTTTATATGATTACCGAAAGGCTTCACTGAATACTTCAATGCAAGTTTTACTCATCGTGGAATTCTCGTGGACAATAATTTTCACTTTTGTGAGGGAATCGGAGTTATAAGCTGAAATTTTCATACATGAAAGTTAATAACCTAGCAAATATAAATTTCCAATTTGTTAAAAAATAAACCAGGCAATAGGGAATCAAAATTCGAGGTAGGCACATAATGGTAAAGAAGATAAAATTCTACATTTTTTCGAATAAAAAAATTGTCGACTTTTGTGCTTGGTCTATTTTTAATTATTTTTAAAATTATATTCGATACATTGTGGCTTACGGGCTTCAGAAACTTTAAATTAAATTTACTCGAAAAGAACAATGGAAAAATCAACCAAATTTTATGTTTACAGACATTTATCTCAAAAACGAATAGTCCGGAAGCCCGGCCACATATTGCTACCTCATAAGGTACAAAAGGTTTGAAGATAAATTTAATATCGCCTTAAGCATATATTACAAAAAAGCCTTTTCTTGCAAATGGGACAGGGGGCTTTACTCGGCGGGAAGCGATCAAAAATTTTAAAAAAGTCGAAATTTACCTCATAAAGTAGGTACATGAAAAATTTCAACTGGAATAAGTCCACACTGTATTATATAATTAAATTCCGGCTCGTAAGAAATGAAATCCGGGGGCTTTGTTGCTTCAAGAAGCGATTTATAATTTTCAAAAATTAGTCGAAATTTACCTCATAAGGTACATGGAAAATTTATGCATGGCTATTTACTCTACAATGTACAGTTACAAAAAACAATGCGTAAGAAACCAAATATGGGGGCAAAAGTAGCTTAAGAATTTTTTTTTTAAACTGGTCAAAATTTACCTCATAAGGTACATAAAAAATTTTAACTGGAATAAGTGTGCGTTGTGTTATACAAATAAATTCCGGCTTGTAAGAAACGAAATCCGGGGGCTTTATTGCTTCAAGAAGCGATTTAATTTTCAAAAATTAGTCGAAATTTACCTCATAAGGTACATGGAAAATTTTTGCATGGTTATTTACTCTTCAATGTACAGTTAGAACCATATATAATTTAGACAAAGTATACTCGGAATTTCTTGAAGCCATCATGTGCAGGCGGGGAAGGGAAAAGTTTCCCCCGTGGATCATTGCACGTTGCCTACTTTACACACTTCTTAGTAGAGTACCTAAATAGACTAAGAGTACGGACAAGGAGTCCATTATGGTTTAACTTTTGTTTTCAGTTGTAACTGTATTTCTGATGTATATAAATATACAGCTCTGTCAAGATGACATAAAAAATTAAAAATTTAATCCTAAGACGGTTTAAACTTAAAAATATTGATAGAAAATATATCTACATAGTTCTATATAATTAATTATGATTACCAGAGCGCAATTATTTAGTTCCACAGGTAAAATATTATGCAGTCATTTTTGAGAACGTCAATCACTTAAATAATTTATAAAATAGTAACCAAAGAGCAACATTAGAAAATAATATGTAACTAAATATTGACATAAAAATATTAAATTCTGAGAGTTAAGTAACCTGAAAAACAAGTGCAAACACTATTTGGACTACCAATAGAAAATGGCCACATGACCAGTGCCTTGTCCGTACTCTTAGTCTATTTAGGTACTCTAAAGCCCCATTCACATAAGCATTTAGTTTTAAGGTTTACATTTATGTTTAGGTTTAAGAAAGTTTGAATACATCTAACTAAATACGAACATTCACAGTGCTTAAAAGTAGGACGTGTGAATGCTCGTATTTAGTTATATGTTTTTAAACTTTCTTAAACGTAAACATAAATGCAAATCTTAAAACTAAATGCTTATGTGAATGAAGCTTACTTCTTAGCAAATTATACAATAAACGTTCAACAAATGACTACATCTGTCAAACTAACGTTTACAATTCTAGATTTTAGATGCATTTATCTTAAGAAATATAAATAATAGAAACAATTTGTAAATTATATTAAGTAATAACAGAAGGAGCACGTATGTATGTAACATTTTCATCAATTTTAATAGGTATTATTTAAAAGCCATTTATGAAAACTTATATCTTATGCAACCCGCAATAATAATAATGGCGGAAACGCAACCCCTGCCGCGCACCTCTTGTCTATATGATGTTGACTTCATCTCCATGCCTACACTGCTACACTTTGGCCTACATACTGTGTCTAGACTATGTAAGGTCGTTGATAAACCTAATCTTCTTTGACCGTGATTGAAGCAAACACATTTAGTTGAATGATTTAGTACTATACTCTGGACGCCCAACAGATAGAATAGATACTCCTCCCACAAATGTGTGCTAAATTGAAATACAGTATTGCTATTGGTAAGCCAGTTTTACACTGATCGACGAACTTAACAGCTGATGAAGTTTTGTATGAATAAATAGATACATATTGTTTAAATTTTACTTTACATTACTTTTAAAATTATGTTATACATAAATGATAAAATATTATAATGTTTTAGTTTTAATTATGTTCATTTCAAATAAAACGATTCAATTTTAAAATTTGTAGCTTGTAAAACAGACTTCTGAGCACATCGTACTGCGCACTTTAGGCTCTGCCCATTTATTTAATTACTCTATTTATAGACCATATCAATTATTATAGCGCCTCTACCGACTGATTTGTGAAATAACAAAAAGCGTGTCAGGATGCCATCTGTTTCTTATTTTTGTAAATTAGTTCCATTTCGGTAGTACCCCCTGCTTTGTGATTGGTGATTTCTGAACATGCGTATTGAATAATTAATATGGTCTATTCGGCATCCAGAGTACAACTACAACTACAACATCATACACGTGACGCATAGAGAGATTTCCATTGTAGAAATCTCAACTGTGATCGACACTCGTTAATCATGATTAGCACCGAGAATTGAACAGGACTAACATAGCTCAGTGGTCAGAGTGTTATATCGGCAAGATAAAGGTCTCGGGTTCAATTCCCGGTGGTGGTCATGATTTTTAGAACATTGTCAGATTCATTTATATAATAAAAATATTGGTCGCAGTACTAATTTACAACTGTACAACGTTACCGCAGTGTTGGTGTCCGGACGGTCTGTCGGGATGCGGCGCTTGATCTTGCGGACTTTCTGCACGACTAGAGTGGTAAGCTTGGCCACGGGTACCGTGTATCGGATCTCTCCCGTCGCTTGGAACACACCGCTTCCTCCGCCCGCGTGCACCGGGTCGCTGTAGCCGGCCGCCAGCAGGTTCACCCCCGCTGCACGCGCCCAGCCCTCCTGTGTCTGCACAGCTGCTCACACAAAACAAAGTTACCAGTGACCTCTATATACAAAATGGACTGGCGACGAGAGCAATCGAGGCGCTCGGGATATACAGGCCTCCAGGCTGCTTGCGGTGACGTCACCTTCGCCGGCCATGGAATACTCGAAGCGAATCACATTTAATGCACTTAACAAAGCAAATAAAATTATTTCAGTGCTAGTTTCTTCAATTATTTTGTTTATTTGTCTTTATCAATCACTCATACATATTATAGGTGAATTTTATCAGTTTTTACACGGTTTTATTTAACTTCACCTCTGTATTCAGTCATGGGTTAAATCTTAGAATCAATATTTGACTCTATTCTACCTATCCGATTTACTTCAAATTTTGCACACATACGTATTTGCAATGGCAATTTTATATTTTGTTCTATTTGACAAATTTGGGGGCCCAAAAATGGGGCCTATTTTTCTTAAGCGGAGACGGTAAAACATACGGGATTAATTTTTTCACATTTTAACGCCTTGTATTTAGTAACTTAATTGAACAAAGTGTCAAAACTTTTGGGGCCCACAAATGGGGCCTACTCACTATTTCATATATAATTGAAGAATGGGAGATAATAAAATAAATTACTAAATTTTCATTCATATGTTTAAATAATATCTGATTTCTTCCAGTTCTAAATATCAATATTTAATGGATTAAAATAATAATAATTGGTTGTGATGTACTACGGTGGGGTTGCCCTCGTGTCGCCACAGCTGTCTCAGTTTGTGTCATATGTGATGACTCGTGCTGGGAAGTTTGCTGTTTTTAGACACAGAAACTTTTCTCATTCAGGATTAAAATAATATTTTATATAAAACATGTTTAATACGGCGGAGCCCGATGTCGCCGCGTCGGCCGTTCTGAATGTTATATTCAGTGTTAAATATCTACAATAAATATTGCAGATAGAGTTCCGCAACTTTTATTTAGCAAATTAATCGCTCTTTCAGATTCTATTAACCGTTTTCCGATATCACTTTTAGTTGTTGAGATAATGCCAAAAAACATTTTTCACTATATTGTTTATAACTTTTGTAATAATTTTTATACCACTTTGTAGTTTTAAT
Source organism: Agonum fuliginosum (assembly GCA_947534325.1). Classification (NCBI taxonomy): domain Eukaryota; kingdom Metazoa; phylum Arthropoda; class Insecta; order Coleoptera; family Carabidae; genus Agonum; species Agonum fuliginosum. The sequence goes on from OX384042.1 coordinate 17,133,789, forward strand.
AATTTATTAAAGATTTCATTTCGAATCAAATGACACCAACATCAAAATTTTAGTCGGTGTGTCTGGATGTTGCATAACTTAAAAACGCGTTGGAATTTTAGACTGAAATTTTATATTTAAGATCTTGAGCCAAGATCTGACTTCAAGTTCGTAAATGAGCTTTATTGAACCAGTGGTATCAACTTTATAAACATAACTTTTTTACCTTCCGCTTACCTGTAAAGGAAGGTATTGGAATCATGCAAAAAATCGGGTAGTGAGTTTTTAGTGGATGAGCACGAATTAGGGTCCTTACAACTCATTTTTGACAGTTTCCCGATGATGTCTGTATGTATGTGTGTGTGTGCGTGTGTGTGTGTGTATGTGTGTGGTCCGGGCCGATGCCGTCTGTTGGATAACTCAAATACGAATTACCCAAAAATTTTGATATTTGGTATTTTACAATTGTATACGAATAGGAAGAGCTCATTAGATTTTGGTACAAATATCTTCACCGGAAGTGATATTTTTTAAAGATTGAAATGATTAAGTGTAAAAAATTTCTATAAATTTTGATAAATATAGTATTTATTTGTAATAAGAATAAGAGAAAAAGTTATTTGCAATCCACGTTATAAAAAAATTGTCTTTATCTGGTAGCATTAAAGAACTGTAGTAAAATTTAAAAAATAAATTTATCAAATAAAACATTGAAATCTTGTAATCCATGTTCGGTTGATTTTTGTTTTTGTATAAAAAATATTGACAGATGAGACGGGTGACAAGTTGGCATACTAGCGCTATATAAGTCATAATTAAGCTATTAAATGTAGTTCCCAACTGAACGTAGGATTGCTTCAACACAGAAGAGTTTTCGTGTGAATGAATCTTTTGATTCAGGTGATACTAATTTCTGTGTTTGAATATTTTAGATTTTTATTTGTATATTTTAAATAGGCACCAGATTGTGCGTATACATTTCTGTTTAAAGTCTAGATATGGCGGAAGGTTGTGTGATGGCCACGTCAGATTTTTTTATTTTTATCAAAATACTATCGTGTGTGGTATCAAATTAAAGCTCTCGGGAAAAGAATTTTAGTAGAAAAACAAAAATAACATTTAAACGATCTTCAATTGTTTTTTTACTTCCTTGTACGGAGGAAGTATTGTAATCGCGAAAAATTTCGGTTTTCAGATTTTGATGGAAATATCCGTTTTGACCTTTTCTGAATCCATTATGACTAGTTTCGTCGTGACGTCTGTACGTACGGACGGACGGACGTACGGACGTATATATGTTGTATAACTCAAATACGGTTAGATGTAGAAAGTTAAAATTTTGTATTTAGGACTGTTATATAGTGCACCTCCTATTTTTGGTTTCAATCTACAAACCGGAAGTAGTACTTTTTTCAAATATTTCGATAAATATTTAATTGAAGACAATTTTTTTTATTTTAAATGAAAGATTATGTGATTATTACCTACAATCGGTATTGTATAAATATTTTTGTATCTGGTATCATTTAAGAATAATTAAAGTATATATTTATAATTTAGTATTTTGGTAACTTGTAGTCCATGATCGATTAACATTTTGTTACTACTTAAAATTTAAATGATTATGACATGACAGTGACAATAGTAAAATATGCTTTATATCTTATTCTGCAGTTTAAATAAAATGACTAAAATATATTTGTGAGTATAGTAGCAGTAGTAGTAGTACTTATTAATATATTTGTATAATAAGTTAAAAGAATAAAGTAGGTATGGCGGGAGGTCTTGTTGTGGCCACGTCAGATTTTTTAATATTATTCTACATTTTAGTTATTAAGAAAAGTATGAACAGTTTAATAGGCGTACAAGGAAGTCATGTGGTGTCCACGTCAGATTTTTTTAAATAAATTATTCAAATTATACCGAGTTTCGTGGCAATTTAAAGCGCTCGGGGAGACAAGTTTAGTAAAAATGTAAAAAATGACATTTATACGATTTGCAATTGTTTCTCAAAAGAATATTCAATTTTTTTTATTTAACCAGTGGTACCAACTTTATAAACATAACTTATTTATTGTTATTAAAATACTATCGTGTGTGTATCAAATTAAAACTCTCGGAAAAATAATTCTAGTAGAAAAATAAAAATATCATATTTAACCGATCCTCAATTTTTTATTATAGGTAGGTACATTATTTAAATTATACCGAGTTTGGTATCAATTTAAAGCTTTCGGGGAGATAAGTTTAGTAAAAATTGTAAAAAATTACATTTATGCGATATTCAATTGTTTCTCAAAAAATTATACAAATTTTTTCAAGTGTTTTGTTCCTACGTAAATTTAAATTGATATTACTTATGATAAGTAGTGACAGTGCATCACACTTCGTTTATATCTTCTTCTATAGTTTACATAAAATGAAAACAATATATTTGTGAGTACTTAAGTACCTATTATAGTATATTAAAAACTAAAAAGAGTGGGTATAGAGTATGGCTGGAGGTCTTGTACTGGCCACATTAGATTTTCTTACATGTTATTTAAATTATATCGAAGTTGGTATCAACTTAAAAAGTTTGGGAAAAAGAAGATACATTTATTTAAATTTTGCTGAATAAAGCATAAAATTAAAGTAAGTTATTAAAACTTAGAGTCGGGGAAGTACTATGGTGGACACAGCAGATTTTTTCCAATGTTATCATCATCCGGTTTATCCCTTTCTTCAACTTCTAATTGCTTTTCGGTGCAGGTATTGAAAAAAATATCGTGTGCTCGTGTGCATCTCGGGGGCAAAAGTGTTCTCTCGACTCGTGCGGTGGCAGCCCTCGCTTCGCTCATGTTGCCAACTCCCGCACTCGTCAGAAAAACGCCACTTTCGTCCCTAGTTGCACAATATACTATTACCTCTACAGTTAGCTCACTAACCTGACAAGAAAGGAAGTTCTGAGAACCAGGCAGTAGGATACACAATGTCAGTGACATTCTCGTTGAGTTTGAGCAGCAGCAGAGCTGGTTTGGCAAACAATATGTCAAAGCAAATGAATGTCCCAAAGGTCACGCCGAAGTCGGTTTCAAAAGTTGAAAGATCTGGGGTCTTCGTAACATTGAAACCTGGCTCGCCAAATAAGTTATATTTGCGGTACCTGAAAATTCACACCTACATTTAAGATGAAGTTGGAATTTATTTGACTGGAAGTTTTATTATAAGGATTTAAGTAAATGGGTTGCAGTCAAAAAACTCTACCGGTTTCGGCCCCACATGAGCCCTCCTCAGGAGTTGGTATTACTTATATGAGTATATTACAATTTGTAGTGCAATCATTCAAGATTGTTAGAATTAAACACATTAAAATAATTATACAATAATTATAGTCAAAAAGTACAACAGAAATCATCCAATACTACGGAATTGTATATTCTGCAACAAGTGTGGAATGATGCATATTCAGCTCGAGTGGAAAGTTTGTGAGACGAGCCGTAGGCGAGTTTCACGGTTCCAGGAGAGCGGAATAGAATAGACATTCCACACGTGTTGCAGACTATACTTTCTTTACGACTATAAATTTAATTGCATTAAAAAACGTAACCTACAACTATTAAAATAAAAATATATGTATTTATAAAATTATATTCTACATAAAATTAATAAATCTAAACGTATTTTAAAGCTACCAGCACTAACCAAAAACATTGAAAAAAGTTAAATTATTATAACTCGCCACATTTCATTCTATCACTAGTGAAGGAATGAATCCATTCCGTAACAAGTGACAGAATGTAACCATTCCATAATTGAAAATGATATAAGAATGATAACATTCTATAACAGTCGTATAGAAAAACCGTTATTGCACTTTTGTTATTGTACTTTTTGACTATAATTATTTTGTTTTCTATTCACATGTGCAGTAATAGTATTTTGTGCACCTAGGGAGGGAAGCGTGCTTTTCCCTCCCGTGGATCATACATTATTTTACGTTACGAGGGTGTGTGCGTAAAGAGGGTCATAAACATGTTTATTGAGGGTCGGAATCAGTGTTTTCCTCCCGCACTTGCTTTCCTCTCGAGCGGGAGGAAAACTTGCTTCCCTCCCTCCATCAGCGGGAGCAAAACACTGCTTTCCTCTCCCCAAGTGACGTAAACATATTTTAATATTTTAAAATGTAACCTACTTACTTTGCAATAATAGTACCCTTTCTATCGAATACGATGTTAGTATTAAAGATTAAAAATTTGTCACCCTTCGAGTCGTCCTTGTCTATCACTGATCTTTCAGGTAAATTTACAACTACGTATATTCCATGTTCTTTTGCTGCACATGAAAGTTGTTTAAGAACCTGAAAAAAATTCATGGTTAATCACAGCTTTACAAATCATTCAAAGAAATTTGATTTTTATTATTCAAAAAAATCTAAAATTGGTGTTTTAGTAGTAGTTAAGTAAACATTTTTGACAAAATTCATATTAAATGCAATATTTTAAATGTCACAGTAAGAATAGTGCATTACATATTGAACGAGGAAAGTGAATGATATCGTGTGAGTGAGAATGATGACGAACGAGGCTTGCCGAGTTCGAAAATCTCACGAACATTCGATAGATAGTCCGGCGGTTATAGGACAAATCTATGCATTTTGTGATTAAAGTGTGAAAATTGGCATACATGTTAATTAAACTATTCTCTTTCATATAAGAAATGGTGCCAAAGTGTTAAGTACCAGAGACGGCCGCCATTTTTAGTTTTTAGTTTTTTGTGGAGTATAAAATTTGCTATAAAATGGTATATTTATCTATAAGTTTACAGTTTATTTGTAAGTAAGGAAAAACACATTTTATTATAATAGGCAGATTTATTTTACAGTTCATAGTTTTTCCAACTCAGTTATACGGAATCATTTTACTGTCAATAGGGTTATGCACCAACATTTTTTTTCTTTTTCTTTTCTTAAAATACAGTATAAACTATATTGTACTGTGAATACATGAGTGAAAAATTCTTATTAATAAAGAAGATATGAATTTTTAAAGTTTTAATATTCGAACTGTGACGTCATCCTTGTAGGTTTTGATTGGTTGTGGTCAAAAATTTAAAAGAAATAATTGATTTATAGAAATTTATACACCAAGTGAGATACATGAATGTTTATTCAAGAGAAGAAAGTTTAGCCCTAGAGCCCGAAGGGAAAAACTTACACACTAATGGCCAGTTGCACCGCTTCCACTTAAATTGTCCAAGCAATAGGTAGTTCTACCTGGAAAAATTAGAGAAGTTTTGCAAATTGCAGTAAAGTGTAGTTTCATATCCCGAATAATATACTAAATTTGCGACCTTGAGGAGTCGCCGCTCTCTCCGCCATATTGAAAAAATGGCCGCCATTTTTTGTTTTTAGCGTTTATCTCGTAAATAGTGAATATTTCGAGAAAATTTTTTATTGAAATAGATAGAATGGACAATTCTCTATAAAAATGTTGTATGCAGTTTTTACGTAAGTAGCACAGTTTTCGAGAAAATCGAGAAAATTAATTTGAGCATTTTCTATCAATTTAAATAAAGTAGTATCCTTGTCTTACCACACAAAAATGGCTGTAGTTTCTTAGCGAACAAAGGTATCGACTTCCGGTTTTCAGCAATCGATTTCTTAGGTATTTTTCTATAAGAAATATAATTTTCAACTTTCTAGTTGTTCTTGTTAAGGAATAATTTTTGTTTATTCTTAAAAACATAATAAGGAAAAAAACGTTCATTTTTGCGTTTTTCAACTGTTATTTTTTAACGGATAAAGATATCGAATTTCTGTTTCAAGCATTGGATTCTACACACATTTTTATATAAGATACATAATTTGAAAAATATCTAAGAGGCACGATAAATTCAGAATTTTTAGATATTCTTTGAAAAAAAACTGAAAAATGAAAACAATATTTTAATTTATAATATTAAATCAGCTGTTATTATTAAATGGAGTATAATATCGACTTCCGGTTTCCAGAATTAAACTCTTTGAACATTTTTATATAACACTGAAAATTTTCAAATTAAAAAAAAAATCTTTGCTGTGTCAAAATTGAGGATTTTCATGGAGAGAAAACAGCAAAATTTTGTATTAATTAGTTTTCATAAAGTTTAAACAACTGTCGTTTCTAAACAAATAAAAATATCAAAATTTGGTTCGCAGCATTAGATTTGTTGAACATTTTTCTTTAAATTACATTATTTTTAAATTTTATTAAGGCCTTAGTTAAGTCGATATTAAAATATTTTCGCCGGGAGGAACCACGTAATCTTAGTATTAACTTCGATTGTTTTGTGGCGCGGGCTTTGTAGGGCTAATTAAACCTCTTCCTGCTACCCAGTCAAGCTGAAACTTGGCACATAGACTCGTCGCCGATGATAACGCATTCTGTCAAAATTTTGGGCACGAACCTCTCCCCCCCAACCACAAATAATCATACCTCCGAGTCATTTCGTGTTTGGTATCATATAAAAACATTTGAAAATGACTTTCGAAAAAAGAAATTCAAAATGGCCGTCCATTAACGGCCACCATTTTGAACACATTTGTCAGAATCATCCCGTGTTTGGTGTCATAAAAACATTTGAAAAGGGATTTCTAAAATAGAAATTCAATATGGCCGCCAATCAACGGTTTTAAATATCTACTTTTGTTTTGCGTTATTCTAATTCTCGAAATTTTTGCTATTTATTACAGTATTTTGAAAACATGAGAAAAATAAGAAATTAAACGATTTTCATATTATTTTTATTTGCTTATTTAAACAGAAAGTTGTCCATATGTTAAATGTATAATATCAACTATGTCTAAACCTAAACTGTCTAAACAACGTCTGCACAACTGTTATGTATGGTTAGCGCTTATATCTGACGTCAGACAATAAATGTCAGAGGCATCAATTTTTTGAATATTTAGATCATAGTAGCTCTCTTATACATAAAATAATTGACACATTCATTTATTACCTGGACGAAGACAACGTAAAGTTTCTCGAAACATTGTATTAATATATAGAAACATAAAACTATACCCAAATAAATAATTTATTTATCATTATGATTTGTAAAAACTTCTATCAAAGTATAAGACAAATAATTAACTAATAACTAGTCGTCAACAAATAAAATTCCGGCTGAAAAGAGAACATTTATGCAATGTCAAGAAATACGCTCTCATTTACATAGAGATAACTCTCAAACTATTAACTCTACAAAAAAAGTTTTAATACAAAAGTTGTAGATAATTTAATTCTCTACAATTAACACATTAACTATTTTTATCTAGGTCGCAAATTTAGTATATTATTCGCGATATGATACTACATTAAACTGCCAATTTTCAAAACTTCTTTAATTATTTCCAGGTAAGCCTGTTATAAACTCCCTGTTGCTTGGACTATAAACAAACAATATAGAATCAAAATCAAATTGTCAAAGGTAGACATAATATTGCTGTCATGAGTTCAATTCGATATTTTTCATTTAAGTGACACTTAAAATTTAAGTGGAAGCGGTGCAAACGGCCATTAATGACATTTTTTCTTTTTTTGAAGCCGAAAACACTTCACACGTTGGCATAACACAATGATTAACCATGATAATGTTTTAAGTTCAACTAAATACAGAATTTGTAACTGTTATATAAACTACTGAAAAATATTAGGAGTATTTGACAAAAAACATAATTTAACCCTACAAACAGTAGTCGCGCACGGTCTGTGAGACCGGGCGGCTTAAATAACCGTTCCTTTTAAGTACCTTCCTAATTACTGTACCCGATAGTTCAATGCTAGTTGTCGTCTGTTTATGTGCAGTCGTATCTTAACGCGACCACATATATATGTCGTAAATACCCAAGTAACAATTATTACCAAATATGACGTCGATACAACGTACATAATTTTAGTCATAAAGACGTCTTGAAGACGTCAATGCGTGGAGACGTCATTTTCTGACGACAAAATGACGACTTTAAAGACGTTATTGTGACATCATATTTTGATAATAATATGACGATTTTTATGCAATTTAATTAAAAAACAAATTACTAATTAATTTATATTTTAACTTTCTTTGTTTGTATTAGAAGTAGAATTCGTTGAAGATTGACAAATTTTTATTTTATCCGATTTTATCTGGATCTAGCTGGACTTGAACGTGGAACTCGCGTGGAACTTCGGGACGGTATCCTACGCCTCTAACCTCTCGGCCAATCTGACATAAAGCTAAGTTTCCATGCATACGTTTCATCCGTTCCGTTTTATACGTCGCTGCAAACTTGACGTCGTATGAAATTTAGACTGTTCACATGTGTCCGTTGCGTTCCATCCGTTTTGATGTTTTGATTGGTACTTCTATTCACTGCTGTTATGACATAATATTAATTACGATTTTATAAACTTACGAAGCTAATCATGTTGCTTAGGTAAACCAAACAAATACAAATAACCGTATGAAACCACTTGCTAACTGTCAAACTGACATCAAAGCATCCGTTTTCAAGGTCGCGCTGCAACGAGTAGAGAGTAGATGAACTCTGTCCGTCGCTGCATTTACCAACGCGCCAATTTTTCATAATTTGAACTAGCCAATCACAACTTGCGACGGATAGAACGGAACGGATGAAACGCATGCATGGAAACTAGGCTTTATAGTTTGATGTTTTTAAATATCAATATGAAGTGAATAGTAGTAGTGTATTAATTTAGTAGTAATACATAATAATATAGATTTAAACCCATTACGTTTAAAAAATAATTATAAATAAAATAATTGAAAATTCTAAACGCTATGATTTTGACTTTTGGCGATTCTTTTTAGGATGCCGAATAACAAAAATCTAAAGAACAAAAATATCAAAAGACGTAAATGCGTATGGGGTGGATGTTACCCCTACGACATCTTGGCACATCAAGCCAAGATGTCGTAGGGGTAACATCCACCCTATCACTACAATTTATAAAAATATTGTTAGATTATTGTCAATTTATCAAACATGTAATGAAAAGATACATAAAAGCTGATGATGACTCGCTTAGCAGTCGAAACGTCCGTCAATAAAGTCATGTCTAACTGACTATTTTGTATCATTACGAACCTTACGCCTTCCATACCTAAGAAATGTTAAAAGTAATCAGGATCTAACCTCCAAATTCATAATTTATTTAGTTCAGTTCAGAGTTTCTACTAAATGCTTCGGCATATTGTGCAAGAAAATGATATGACATAATATTCTGAATTATGCAGAAAACGACTAGGCGTTTTATAAAACGACTGATTTTATAATTTTCCTGCGACAAAAAATGAAAATCATCATGATAACCAAAAAACCAAACTTGAAGACATGTTGTATTCTAAATCCTAACATTTTAAAATATCAGAATTGTAGGTTACATTATTTTTAGGTCACGGTATATATTTAGAACAATATCACTTGAAGACATGGATCCAATTTGTTAAGTCGTCAAAATAAGATGTCATATTATGACTGAAATATTGTCACAGAACCTTACTTAAAGACGTGGATCCAACGTCTTAAGAAGTCAAAATATGATGTCAGATTATGACTGAAATATGACCACAAAACCTCACTTGAAGACGTGAATCCAACGTCTTAAGACGTCAAAATATGATGTCATATTATGACTGAATTATGACCACAGAACATCACGTGAAGACGTGGATCTAACGTCTTAAGACGTCAAAATATGATGTCAGATTATGACTTAAATATGACCAAATTGTGACGTCATATTTTGGTCGACGGTTAGTCATTGTTACTTGGGTACATTGAAAATTCACTAGAAAATGAATAATTAAATTAATATAAATGTTCTACATATCCCTTCGCATCTAAATATATAGTTTTATGTTATTTTTATTTATATTAATAAACTTGATTTTCTTGTTCAAACTTAACTTGAATTTCTCTGAAATTTCATTATAGTTATATTCTGTCTAATACAGTATTATAAATGGCGTATATAATATTTAAATTAACTTTTAAGGTGTCCTAGATATTATCTTATCCAAAAAAATCATAATGATTGTTAAAAATCGTAATTCGAAACACCCGGTCTGTGACACCGGCGCGACTACTGGTGTTAAAAATGTTCGCGCGACTATTGTAGGGTTAAGAAGTGTTTCACAAAACATAAAACAATACTAAAACCTAACCTTCGAAACGCTTGTCACATAACGTAAACAGAAACACGACAACATTACAGTAAACTAGGCATCACGCATTACCAACGCGGTCTATCTCCCGTTCCCCGGTGTTCTCCCTCCCAAGTAAGTGTCGGCTTCAAAACAAGCTCTACATCTGCAATGCCATGCGGCGTCTAATATGTAACCCAAAGTAGCATTTGTTGCTGTATTTTGAATATCACAACGTCATGAGAACAGTTCGAAAATCTTTTTGGCAATAATTACCATCAATCAAGACCTTTCTAAAACAGTTTGAAAACGTTTTCTTTACGTAAATGGGGAATTATATTTTGGTTGTGAAAACGTTGTTGTGTCTTATTTTTTTGCCATTTTATAAATTATTTTGACGAAAATATTACTACAATATTACCAAAAAGCATAAAGCTACAATTAAGTCTTAAACTGGTTATGACCACTAAATTGCCATATTTTGACTGTTTAGTTATTATTTGGAATGTAGTTAGCAATTTTGTTCTCTAATGTCCGTAATATAACTAAGTGAAAAATGGCTAGCAATACTTTTTACAGATAGTAATTATAAGAATATTATTTGCTGAAATGTCAAATTAATCGATATAGAAATTTTATATGCCCAATCATATTTATTGCAGAAGTTATAAAGATACTTTGAAAAATTATGTGCGCCGGTCCTATTTGCTTTACTTACATGGTTTGATTTATCAATTAAATATATTGTAAAAATATATTATTTATAATTTAATACCAGGTTGTATATAGATGCTAAAAAGGGATATGAGGAATGTTTAAATACTGATTTAAATAAGAAAATCTTTTTAAAAACGTTTTAATCTTCAATTTGTAGTATTTGTAAAAAAATGGATGCCTTCATGTATAAAGGAAAAGATGGCGAAAACGCAGGAAAATTAAACAATTGTGATGACTATTTAAATGCTAAAATGTGGCTAAAATATAACTATTATTATTCCAAATGGCTTTTAGAAACCAACAAGATAAAGGTCTAGTTAATTTTAAGTTCTTGTGACCAAATAATAGATTTTGTAATAAGTTTTAATAGTTACGGTTCGACTCTAAGTTTGCTACGTGCAAGGTAGTTTAATAAATGATAATCAAACGCAGATATTCTAAAAAACACTATTTCATATTACGGTATTATATCATATTGCTTACATAAATGAATAAACAGATGAAATGTTAATATAAATTAGAATAGATTAATTATTATAGTTATACAAAAGTTTCACGAGTACCGGAGGCGCAAGACGCGTGCAGCACAAACCATATAAGAGTTTGTTGAATGACTGACTGTCATCCCCTACCACGGCCGTCTCTATTTATCAGGCCGGAGTGTGCACATTATGGCAACAAGACTAGCGGTCCTATTTTCACAAAACGAACAAAAATGAATACATTACTTTTTCAACTTATTTTTAAATTACTCAGAAACTACTGCAGATATCGTAATGAAATTTTTACCAATTATTTTCATAACAATGTTCTTAACAAATATAAGTTTTTAATTGGAAATTGTTTATAATAAAATTGTAATAATTATTTAAAAGATGCTATGTTCATAAATAATGTAAAAAAGTAGTATGCTGCTAACTTTTGTATTTGTTAAAATAGACATATAGTATAAGCGTACGAAGTGTTGAGAAATATTCAAATTTTTTTCTGTTAAAAGAATTATAACGATATCTTAATTGTATCGTGAGATATTTGACTTAGAAACTAAAATTTAATGCGTTCACGATCCATTATTATAAGCGCGCAAGACCGCTGTTACTGTTTCTGAGTTCCCGGTAGCCGTGTTTAGGTTCAGCTACATTCAGCGTTCGTCTTCTTGTTTATAATTTAGTAAAATACTAAATCATATTTAAAATTGAAGGTAAGAAATATTAATAAAAACTTATTATTAGTCCTATTTATTATATCCTATATTATTTTTCATTTTTGTGAACACAAAGAAAACAAAACTAAATTTTAAAGTAAGTTGATTGTTGTCATCATACCGTTTAAAATAAATGTTTCCATCAAAATTAAAATAATGTTATGTGTAATAGAATGTTACGTGCCAGTTTTGCATCCATTCCGATTTCCATTTAATCCTTTTCATTCTCTTCCGTGTTTGATTTTATGTAACCTAAAAAGGAAGTTTTTATTAGTAAAGTAAATGTAGAATATTTCATATTTAGAATATCACTTAACTTTTGATTCAATTTCTTCTTAACTGTAACTTCATTTCATTTTGGAAATTAGAATTTAGCTTCAGTAATCTATTTTCATAGTTTTGGTTGTTTACATACGCCAGCTGACAGTTGTCTTGAAATTTGACGTGCGCGACTTGCGACATCTACCGTAGTTTAATCTGTTATCATTTGAATATTTCTTTGAGTATTTAATTTATATTTTTCCCCAACCTTACCCCTGGAATCTGAGATTGTGGATGCTACAATGTGTGTTTTAGTTAATTTCATGTCTTAGTTTATTGCTATCTTTATGTTGTTATTGTTGAGTTTAATTCAACATTGTTAGAGCAACCACCCTTACAGGGATGCATTTCGTCGAAGTTTGCAATCAGGCGACATGTAACAGAGAACTCGCGGGTCATTGGCTTAAGTACAAATCAATTAATTACTACCAGACTTAACTAGATTTTAATTATTCTAGAAGATTTCGTGTAACGACTTTTAGTCAATTTTTGCAGTATCTTGAGATCAGATCGATTGAGTTAGTGCTAATTTTTGTAGATCAATTTTGCGTTGTGAAGTGATTTTGATACCCACTGGGGATTTGAGAATTAGTGCTGCATTGAGTTTAGTTATATTTTGGTTGTTATAAATAACTATTCCTCGGATTTTTCCGGATTAAATCAACGATACATCTCTCACTTTTAGCCGCTTAACATCGAAGGTAAATAAAATTAAAGTTACACGTTATTCAGTTTATTAGTCCTATTTACTTTATTCATTTTAGTTTAATTCAAGTCAGTAAAAATATAGAACAATTTGCGATATTCTAATTCAGTAATTTCTCCCGCCCTAACCGCTAATCTCTGTACATGCGTCTAATGGTAAACTTTATTTCAGGCTTTTTTTTATTTACGATTTCTTAATTCAATTTTACGTTACGTTACGTATATCTCATTTGCACACTCTGGACGTGAATGCACGCATGCTTTGCATTTTCCAATATTTTGGGAAAATCGTCATTGCACTGCGAGTGAGAAGTCATCAATTCGTTGCATCATTCTGCAATTGCCGATCCTACGATCTGAACGAAGCGTTCCGAGATCTTCCGAGTTCCGCCATTGGCCACGAGTACGTATCGGTGCATAGAATACTCACAAAAGCGAAAACTCATTGCATCGAGTAATCGAGGCAACGAAACGCTCCCTTGGCCACGCATTACTTCGCCTAGTTTCGTTCAACTTCGGGACGCCGAATCAGTCTTAGCGTGTGGAGGGGATCAGTCGACCGGATTCCGTCAGCAGCTAAGAATATTATTATTATTTACTTTGTTTATTTTATCGCATATTTTATGTTTTACGTACCTGAGTATCTATCATTATTATTTGGAGTTTTGTTAATTATCAGAGGACCGCTGTCCGGGTCTGATCGGTCATACGTCATAATCTGCATTTGCAAAGTTGTTTATCTTATCCACAGTCGGTGTGTTGCCGCTATAGCACTTAGGGCTAATTTTCTATTATTATTTCTATCTTGCTACGTTAGCGCGACGCGCGTCTCGTGTGGTACCATTCGAATTCGCGGTCAGGCTCAAAACGTCATTCATTATCGTTGCACTTAGTCCTGACTGTTACGCGTCGAACGACTCGCTGTGCGATTTCACTGTTGCTCTCTGCCGCGTATACAGAGCGATCAGATTTGGGGACGCGTACTCCCATATTGTTGATATTATTGTTAACTGTAGCTTTCAATAAATTCGCTGTTAACATTACGTGCAGCTCTGCTCAATTGTGTGGCGCCTATTTATTAAGTCGAACCCCCCTTCTCCGCTGAGAAGCCGGCAACCTCATCCTGCGTTAGGTCAGTGTAACGATTTGACGTAGACCCCGTCATAACGTTACAAGAAGAAGAAAAAACTGTTAATGAATATTGTACTATTTAATTTGTAATTTTTGTATATATCAGATGCCACGTCGTTGCTCTGCGCCAGGGTGCAAAAGTAATTACGATTCCAAAATTAAGGATGGTTACGTAACAACTTTCAAATTTCCAAAAGATGAAAAGTTATTATGTTGTGCAAACTTATTTATTTTATACATTGTTTAATTATACACTTGAAAATTCTATAATTAAACATGTTTTTACTGCATATTTTTGAAATTTCCCATACAACGTATAGCGCGCGTAGGACCACTACCGGTACTCGGTGCGCTGTTGCCAGTGTGAAGACTCCGGCCTGATAAATAGAGACGGCCGTGCCCCTACCCCTCGCGACGTGATGGCACCATCTCTCGGGGATGTTCGAGCTACAATTTGTTATATTTCTTCTCATTTTCCAAAGTTTTTTGCGAATTCGTAATGATATAATATCTGCTTAATAACGAAAATATTTTTAAATATTAGGTTACATCAATTGAAATACCGATTATTTTTTCAGTATTGTTATTGGTATAGATCTGTTTTAAAATTTATTTATTTTAAAAATATTTTTATAAATTACCTAGTAATTAAAATAATGTTTTAAAGTTGACAGTACCTATTTGCTATGAGTTTGTAATCCCACAACTATACGACAAAGCAGAAAAACAGTAAAAAAACACTGTTTGAATTATAAAAAGATATAGTAGAATATCTAACAATTTTTAGCAAAGATGAAACATAATTGACAACAGCCACTGAACAATGGTCATGGTCATACGATAGTTGCAAATTGTCATTATTTTAGCATTTTTGACCAGAAAAAAACTAAACAGTTTTAGTTATTAGGGATGTATTTAGAGATTCAGAAACGCTTTTGTGGCTATGTAGGAATAAAAGAAATAACTAGAAGTCATTTGGATATATTTTAGCCATAGTAACCTTTTGCTTGTTGATGATAATTGCCAATGAGTTTTAAACGTTTTCAAAACGTTTTAGTGACAAATGTTTCACACCGTAATATATATATATATATATATATATATATATATATATATATATATATATATATATATATATATATATATATATATATATATATATATATGTATGTATATATATATATATATATATATATATATATATATATATATATATATATATATATATATATATATATACATCTCACTATCAACAGAGCGTCCGTTCAAAAAACCTGAATAGAGCGTCCGGTTGGTGTATATTCCCAATTCATAATCATTGAAGCGTCCGTTCAAACTATCATCTTTGAAGCGTCCGAAATATACGGATTATTACAATTCATCGATTATCAAGCGTCCGACAGTGTTGCCGCGACTGAACCATGTTACTTCGCGCGTTATATTGGGGATTTGAAATGAAAAGACGGAATTATTATCGGCAAGTTGAATAAATATGACAAAGTTATATGTGGGATACATCGTTTAGATTTTGTTTTAAGATGGTTCATTGATTGATTATTTAGCCTATATTTTATGTTGGATTTCTATGCTTATAACTAAGTATAACAAAAATATAGTGAAAATCGTTCAAATTGTCTGTGATCTGATAGTTAATTATTTAAATGAAAATTAGCAACAAATGCATTATATGTCAATAATTACTAAATTCACAAATTTGTTGACAACACTATTGATTAGGTTTAAAATTAGAATATAATACTACTTAATGCATTTTATAAATAATTTTTGTTCAAAATCTTTGGTAACGTTAACTACATAAGAGCTATTTATTTTTCCGCATAAATTTGTTTGCTACTTATCGAAATCTTGTTAAGTAGCAATTTGGAAAAAGCTTTATAGGTAAAAATGTGAAATTTTATTTGGAAGAAAAATAATGCTCGACACGACTGTAATTTACCTATTTAAAATCTACTACTCATTATACAGAAAAATAGTAGAAAATTAATCAAATGGCATTAGGACATTACAGTACCTATATCAAGCAGTGTTTATTGGGTTTTTAAAAATAGGTAAATATTATTTTCTTACTTTCGTTTGGTTTATATACAATTGATTTCTCAAATTTGCGCTAGGAAATGAATTTAATTACTTCATGCAATGGTTTTTACCTCTCGCCTAGAGAGGTATAGGGATCGTGAAAAAATTCGATGTCGAGATTTTTGTCAATAAGCACGTTTTAGCACCTTTAGAACCTATTTTGACTATTTTCACGATGATGTCTGTGTGTGTGTGTCTGTATGTGCGCCTACTATAGTCTTTCGTTCTGATTCATTATCTCAAATTCTACTTTACATAAAATTCGAATATTTTGCAATATACATTTATATATGTTAATGAAGAGCTGATAAGATTTTGGTAAAAATCTGCCAACCGGAAGTGGTATTTTCTTGAAGCATTTTAACATTTTTTGCAAAAAATATAGGAAATACTGCGATAGTTACAATTTGTCATTCGACATTTGAAAAAACAAATTATCTCTTACAATATTTATTTAACATCGTTTCTATATCTCTTACCAATAAAGGAATATTAATTTTCAAAAATTTGTAATTTTACCTACCACGATTTGTAAATCACAATATATGAAAAAATTAAAATCAAAAATGAATATGTCAATGTGACAGATGAACAGACATATGCACAGTTTCTAAAATGTTTGTGGCACCATTTTAAAAGAAATGTAAATATTATTAACTGAACATAATGTAATATAAGGTAATAATAAAGTTAAATTTTTATCTATAAAGAGCTAATTAAGAACTAAGAACTATAAAATTATTTTCAAAAAGTTTGTAAATTTATTGCAAAATTATAATTTAAGAAAGCCTAACTAAAATCAAATTCACATAAATTACAGTGTTAAGGCGAGAGGTCGTGTGCTGGCCACAACAGATTTTTTTTATTTTATTCTTTTAAAAAAAATAAAATGTACACATATAAAACTACATTTATTTAAAAAATTATAGACTACATTGTAAAGAAACTTCAATATAAAATGTTTTTAACTTGCAATCGCATATTTTATGGTTTAAATTTTTAAAAAATTCGAATTAAAATGTGGTTTGTAGATAACCTAATTTGGGTGTTTTTGTTTTATGTCATCATTTGTAAGACATTAAGGTGGTTGGCTTCTAGCCGTTAAAATGGTGAAAAGTATGTTTAGTTTTCCCATTAAAATTGAAGTAAGAATTGAAATTTTCGAATTAACTAAGATATTTTTGAAAAGTTTAAGGATGCTCCCTCTTTGCTCTAATGCCAGTTTTTTAAATTTTTTCTTCAATTTTTTTATGTGCATGGCTAAACATGTCCAATTTTGTGAATATTCCATGTGTAAAACAATTCTACTATTCAAAAAAGTGGCATTAGAGCAAAAAGAGGGCAACTTCAAGCTTTTCGAAAACGTCTTATTTGTTTAAAAAATCTTATTGTTTAAACCAAATTTATGGGGAAAACTGCATGTTGTTTTTCGCTATTTTGGCGGCTGGTGTTGATCCATTTTAAATTTAATTTTCTGGAATACAAAATGCAAAAAGTGGTCAATTTATTTATTCAGATATATACCTAATTTAAATCTTTGTTTATTAAAGTAATACAGAACATTCAGCAAAACCTATAATTTGACTGCGCAACCGCCTTAAATGACAAAATTTCATAATTTCAAACAAAAATTTCTATTTATTCTAAATAAAAGTAAAAAAATATTGTATGTAGCAGTAAGGAATCTCGGTAGTTACCTTACTTATGTATTTACAGAACTCGGCCACGCCTCGTGGTACAAATTTCACATACGTAAGGTAACAAGTTTCGTTTCCTTTACTTGTTACATAAATATCTATTATCTATTTACTAAATAAGGTTTTATTAATTAACTACTTCTTTATTTGCTGTCAAAGCAATACAATTTTATTTCAATTTCATAAAGATCGGACAAATCTTCTAGATTTAGATATTTAACCCCTACCCTCATGATAGTCCGATCGAATAAAAAATTATGTGTGTGACCCAATTTAAAAAAAGACCCTCACTTATAATACCATAAGTAGTAGTAGTCTCGTAGTTATGTCGGTAATTTTTCTGGTAGTATTTCGAATGTTCCTTGTGCTTGGATATGAATATTACGAATGCGCATAAGGTACATGAATGTATAATATAACTACCAGAAAAATAATATTTCTTATTTAATTTAATGGTATATACCAAGTATTGTTGCAAAAAAAATATTACGGTCATTTGAGTGATTGTTGAATTTAACCCCCAACTCTTTGGACCCGAACAAATTCACACATCACATACCTTAAAATCAGGCTCTTGTGAAAAGAGATCTGCTTGTAAAAATATGTGAAGTTCGGACGAACGGTCTAGGTCTAGATGTTAACCCTCATACCTCAATTTAAATATAATTTATAACCCGATAAATAAAAACTATCTTTCTTACTTTAGTTGATTGCTACATATTACCGAGTTCCGTTGAAAAAAAAATTACGACTGTTAAAGCGATTGTTTTAGTTTAATCCCTCCCCTTTCCATCATGATTCGATCGAATTTGAGCATACTTTGAAATCTGACTCTAGGCAAAAAAGACGCGCATGCAAAATTTCATGAGAATCGGACAAACAGTCTAGATCTATAGAGATTACCCCACCTCTAATAGTCCAATAAATTTCAAATATACCTAAAAATGTGACTATAGTAAAAAAAGAGTCCAGTCTGCAAAATTTCTAGAGATTCGGACAAATAGTCTAGATTCTATAGATTTTTAATCCGCACCCCTTATGATGTTATGATCGAATTTAAACATACTTTAAAATCTGACTCCAGTCAAAAGAGACTTGCGTGCAAAATTTCATGAGAATCGGACAAATGGTCGAGATTCTATATTATCAACCCCGACCCTCTAATGGTCCAATCAAATTAATACATACCTAACTTAAAATCTAAGTCTGGTAAAAAAAATCTGCATGCAAAATTTCATGAGGATCGGGCAAACGGTGTAGATCTTGATGTTTATCTCTCTCCCCTAATTTGAACATAATTTATATTATATTTATATTTTTTTATTTAATGCACGCGAAGCACGCCGACACTTCCAGTTTAGAAGAAGAAAAAGACGTTTTTGCCTCCTAGGGAGCAAAAGCGTGGTTTGCTCCCTTTAGTTTAAACAGGGAGTAACGGCGTGCTTTGCGTTCACGTGCGACGAAAAAAAAAGTTTGTTATAAGTATATAAGTTCTTGATAAGCAGAACCACGTAGTCGAAACGAAAACTACGTACCTACTTTGATATTTTGCTTCATCCTCCAATATCAAGAGAACACGAACACTTCGAACATAACATTTGAAAACATACGTTTCGGTGTTGCCAGTTTGAGGACGCTCGGTAGGCGATAGATTGGATGAAAGTATACTTATACGCCTAGCGCAGCAACGCCACGAGTGAGCGTTCGGCTGAACTAAAAGTATACGGCATGTATACGGCAAATGATAATTCACTATCAATTCGGCGTCCACCAAAATTTTTAGATATGACTACTAGATGGTACTAGGAGTCAATTTAACATGGTGACCAATCGAGCGTCCATATATGGACGCTTCATTGGAGCCGGACGCTCGGTTGATGGAAAATTGTCAATATAAGGACGCTTCAATGATAGTAAGTTGTATATATATATATACATACATATATATATATATATATATATATATATATATATATATATATATATATATATATATATATATATATATATATATATATATATATATATATATGTATGTATATATATATATATATATATATATATATATATATATATATATATTATATATATATATATATATAAACATTTTAAATCCCTTATACCCTTACGGGTGTCGAGATTATCTTTGTTGTTGTCCCTAAGTTATTTTCTCTATCCATTCTTTCCATTCTTTTCTGTTCTTCGCCAGTTTCTTAGCTTCCCATGTGCTAATATTGTTTTTCTTCAGTATTTCATCTATATTATCCTCCCATGTTTTTTTCGGTCTTCCTCTTCTTTTCTTTTCTTTTATTCTTGTCTCCCATATTGTTTTCGTTTGTCTTCCTTCCGGCATCCTCAGTAGATGTCCATACCAGGCTAGATGTTTTTTGTCTATTGTGGATTGTATGCTTTCTACTTGCAGGTTCGTTCTTACTTGCTCATTTCTAATTCTATCCATTCTTGTAATTCCTTCTATTCTTCTTAGGTACCTCATTTCTGTCGCTTGTATTTTACTTTTTGCTGTATTGTTCAATGTCCATGTCTCACTTCCATATAGTAGCGTTGGTCTGAATATTGTTTTATAAAGTGTCATTTTTGTTTTTTTTGTAACTTGTTTGTTGCTAAGTATACCTTTATTCAGCATGTGGTAACTTCTGTTTGCTGCCTGTATCCTGTTGTTTATTTCATGGTCCATTTCTCCGTTGTAGCTAAGCACTGAACCTAAATAAGTGTACGATTCTACTTGTTCTAGCTTTTTTCCGTTCAGTATTAAATTAGTCGTTACTTGTTCCTTCGCTACCACCATGATTTTAGTCTTTTCTGTGTTTATTTTCATTTTATGTCTATCTAATTCTTCATTCCATATATCTATATTGTATTGTAGATCGGTCTCACTTTTCGCTAACAATGCCAGGTCGTCTGCAAATGCGCATTCCGTTATCGTAGTTCTTGTTAACTTCCTGTATCCTATTTCTACTTTTTTTAGTTTATCTTTTGTTCTTTTTATTATGTTGTCCATGAATATTATAAATAATAATGGACTCAGTGCTCCACCTTGTCTGAGTCCTTGGTCTGTTGTAAATTCCTCAGAAGTTAAATTGCCTGTTCTTATGTAGTTGTTTGTTTTCCTATATATACTTTCTATGGATTTTATTAGTTTCTCATTTACTTGATGTTCCCTCAAGATTTTCCACATTTTATCCCTTGGTACTCGGTCAAAGACCTTTTCTAGGTCTATAAACGCTATGTATAATTTTTCTTCTTGCTTCATTGCGTTTTCTGATAGTTTTCTTAGCGTGAAGATGTGGTCCTGCGTAGAATGCCCTCTCATGAATCCACTCTGTGATTTCTCTAAGTTTGCTGCTGTCTTCTGCCGTAGTTTGGTTTCTAGGATCGCCTCATATATTTTAGCTGTTGTACAAAGCAATGATATTCCCCTATAATTACCACAATTTCGGCTGTCACCCTTCTTATGTACTGGGAATATCACCGCTTTCTCCCAGTCTGTTGGAATTGCTTCCTTTTCCCATATTTTCGTCAGCAATAAATGTAGTAATTGTTCCCCCTCTTTACCCATGTATTTTAATTGTTCCGGTTTTATACCATCATGTCCTGGTGCTTTTCCATTTTTGAGTTTTTTAATTTCGTTTCTTATTTCTTCTTCCGTTATGTTTTCATCTTCATTCTCGGTTTTGCTTACAAATTTCTCTGTTTTGGTGTTGTCTTCCTCCTCCCCCTCTTTTGCAGACTGGTTTCCTTCCAAGAGCTCTACAAAGTGTTCTTTCCATCTTTCCATTATATTCTCGTCTGTTTTGAGTATTCTTCCTTGTTTATCTTTTAGTTGTTTTAATGTGTTTTGCTTTTCCTTCCTAGTCTCATTTAGAGTTTTGTAGAACAATTTTTGATTTCCTCTGAAGTTTTCCTCCATCCTGGTTCCAAATTCTTCCCATGTTCTTTCCTTTGCTTTCTTAATTTGTACTTTAACCACTGTTCTTTGTATTTTGTATTTTTCGTAGTCTTCCATGTTTCTTGTGTTTAAGTATTCTTTCCACTTTTGTTTCTTTCGTTTTATTTCTTCTTTAATTTCCGCGTTCCACCAACGGGTTTGTTTTTTATCATTTCTTATTCTAATTGTACCACATATCTGCTTTGTTGCTTCTGATATTACGTGTTTAAAGATGCTCCATATTTCTTCCACGTCTTCTGTATTAGGCTTCGTTGTTGATTGTATTAGTTCACTTATCTTATTTTTGTATTTCTCTTGAATATCTTTATCCTGTAATTTGGATACTTTGTATCTTTCTCTTTCTGCTCCTTTTTTACTTATTCTCTGTTTTGGTGTTTCTCTTAGCGTGTTTGTCATCATTTTTGCTACTACTAGATAGTGGTCGCTTCCTATTTCACTACCTCTCAGCACTCTTATATCTTTAACTTCTTTGAGTTGATTACTGTTAGCTATGAAGTAGTCTATGATTGACTTTTCCTTCCTACTCCTTTCTTCTCTCGTGAATTTATGTATTTCTTTGTGCTCAAAAAAAGTGTTTAGGATTTTAAGATTGTTTATGATGCAAAAATCAAGAAGTCTGTTTCCGTTGTTGTTTTTTATTGTTTCTCCATGTTTACCTATTATGTTTTCTATTCCTTTATTTTTGTTTCCCACTCTTGCGTTCAAGTCTCCTATTATGTATATTGCTTCTCTAAGTTTATCGTATTCTGATTGTAACTGTTCCCAAAATTCATCCTTGTTTGCTTTGTTTTCGTCCTCGTTCAGTCCGTATACTATCATTATATTTGTCGGTGTTATTGTCTTCTCTTCAAATTTTATTATCATTATCCTTTCGCTTACACAGTTCCAGTCTTTTATTATCTTTTCCATTTTTTCGTTTATGACACATCCTACTCCACCTCTTGCTCTCTCATTATCTTCGACTCCGCTATATATTAGTATATGGTTATTGTTGAGTTTAACTATTCCTTTACCTTTTTTTTTTGTCTCTGTTATAGCTAGTATGTCCAGATTTGCCTTTTCAAATTCTTCTATCAGTTCAGTTTCCTTTCCATTTAAGCTTCTTATATTCCATGTCCCTATTTGCATTAACCGGTCCGTTCGCTTGTTCGTGTCCTTCTTTTCTGTCCCTGTTTTGCATTCCCTTACTTTTTTGGAAATTTTTGGGTCTGCCTCCCCTCTCCTTTACTTACTCCATTTTCTCGTTTATTCCATGTGTAGAGTTCACCGTTGATTATTACTTTTTGGTATCCTACTTTAATCGTGGATCCTTTGGCCCTTTCTTCCTTTCCTATGCTCCTTATTTCCTTCTGTATTCTTCTTTCTTCCCATGTTAAGTCGTTGTCTATATATATTTTCGTATTTTTCAATTTATTTTTTGCTGTCATTACTTCTCTCTTTTGTTCCCAATTTGCCAGTTCTATTTTTGTTACTTCTCTTTCAGTCCCTTTGTTGATTGTGTATATTTTATTTATGTTTACCTGTACTTCCAGCTTATCTCTCAGGAATTCCTTTATGTCATTCTCTGAGTCCTTTCCTTGTAAACCTTTTATAACTATATTATTTTTCTTTTGCTCTTTTTCTCTGATTTCTTCTCTTGTTTCCAGCTTCTCTATACGATCTTCAAGGGCTGTCTTTTCTTTTTTCCATTCTTGTTCCTTTCTTCTCATATCTGTCTTCATTTCTTTTAGCTCTTGTTTTATTTCATTCAAGTTTTCATCCATTTTGTCTATGATTGTTTTCATCAGCTTTTTGAGTTCTTCCATTTTTTCCTTGTCTATGGTTTCCTCTTCAGCGGCTACTTCCACCTCTCTTGTTCCTTCCTCTCTTTCAATTCTTTTTCGTTGTTCCGGTGAGTACAAAATTTTTTTGCTTCTGTTGAATACTTTATTATAATCTTCTTCTTCTTGTTCTCTTTCCCTTTTATTCATTCCGTGTATTCCCTAATATAATTAATTTCAAATAACCAATTTATAACTAAAATTTAGAAATTTTCAAATTTTTTATACTTATTGTGTTTGATGAACTGTACTTAACTTATGAACGGATCAAAATATCGACTCCCGGTTTTCTGCTTTAAAATCTACGAACATTTTTCTATTAGATAGGTACAATATTTTGAAAACTGAGGACTTGAGTTTTCCTCGTATTATTAACTATTTTCAAGATAAATACAAAAAATCTGACGTGGACACCACATAACTTCCTTGTACGCCTATTGAACTGTTCATACTTTTCTTAATAACTAAAATGTAGAATGTAGACCTCCCGCCATACCTACTTTATTCTTTTAGCTTATTATACAAATATATTAATATATAAGTTCTACTACTACTGCTACTATACTCACAAATATATTTTAGTCATTTTATTTAAACTGCAGAAGAAGATATAAACAATATTATCACTGTCACTGTCATCTCATAATCATTTAAATTTTACGTAGTAACAAATGTTAATCGATCATGGACTACAAGATACCGAAATACTAAATTATAAATATATACTTTAATTATTCTTAAATGATACCAGATACAAAAATATTTATAAAATACCGTTTGTAGATAATAATCACATAATCTTTCATTTAAAATAAAAAATTTGTCTTAAATTAAATATTTATCGAAATATTTGAAAAAAGTACTACTTCCGGTTTGTAGATTGAAACAAAAAATAGGAGGTGCACAACTAGATGCTATAACAGTCCTAAATACAAAATTTCAACTTTCTACGTCTAACCGTATTTGAGTTATGCGACATACATACGTCCGTACGTACGTCCGTCCGTCCGTCAGTACGTACGTACGTACGTACAGACGTCACGACGAAACTAGTCATAATGGATTCAGAAAAGGTCAAAATGGATATTTCCGTCAAAATCTGAGAACCAAAATTTTTCGCGATTACAATACTTCCTTTCTCCGTACAAGGAAGTAAAAACTAAAAATTTGGAATTGCAACTCGCAATACACAGCCCCAGTACGGCCTACGAGAGTGGCTACACTTTTTTTCAGAGGAGGAGGGGGCACGTACCTATAATGTAGGTACTAACTTTTATACTTCTTCAAAATAAAGTTTGACGTTTTCTGGAGTAAAAATTTCGCTAAATTGCATCTTTTCTGGATTGTATCTCACTCCCTGTTAAACTTACAAGAGTAGAGTGTGTGAGTTCCTATATCCAAGATTTCACTTCAGAAACTTATTCAGGGTGATTAGAACTTAAACATACTAAAAGTCCTGACGTCTAGGAATAGAGTGAAGGGAGAGGGGCACGAAAATGGTCCCGTTTTTTGAAAAAAACGTGGGGTAAAAATTATTTTATCGAAAATTATCACTTTTCCAAAGCGTATATCTCGAAAACGTGTGGAAATTGTAGAAAGTGTATACAATGAAAGTTGTAGAGAATTTTATCAGCTTTCTTTTATTGTTGGAATGTTTTTCGCTACAAAGCACCGTTTTCGAGATATAATTGAAAAACAAAAAACCATTTTTGTGACTCCTCTCTCTTCCCTCTCTTCCTAAACGGCAGGACTTTTAGTATGTTTAAGTCCTACCCACCCTGAACAAGTTTCTGAAGTGAGACCTTGGATAGGAACCCACGCACTTTACAACCCCTTTTAGGGCATTCGTTGAATGGACTAAACTCATAATAGGTAATTGGCATAACCCTATTTTGTGGTACTTACGTCGGTATATACGTCATTGCCACATGGAACTATGCGTTTGTCAGCGTCTGGGATGTTAGTGGTGTACGGCACAAGATCTGGAATATTCACCGGTAGATTCGTAGTTGTCAAGCCACATTCCGGGAACACTATTATGTCTGCATTCTGAAATTTAAATAATTATAGGAACCTTGTTCTAACACATCTATGTTTAAGGCGGTTGCACAGTCAAATTATAAGTTTTGCTGAACGCTCTGTATTACTTTAATAATATTATATATCTGAATAAATAAATTGAACATTTTTTGAATTTTGTATTCCAGAAAATTAAATTTAAAATGGATCAATACCAGTCGTCCAAATAACGAAAAACAACATGCAGTTTTCCCCATAAAATTGGTTTAAAGTTTAAACAATAAGAATTTTTAAATAAATAAGACGTTTTCGAAAAGCTTGAAGTTGCCCTCTTTTTGCTCTAATGCCACTTTTTAGAATTTTTATGTAGGACTGTATTAAAATACACATTAAATATTCACAAAATTGGACATGTTTAGCCATGCAGATAAAAAAATTGAAGAAAAAGCTTTAAAAAACTGACATTAGAGCAAAGAGGGAGCATCCTTAAACTTTTCAAAAATATCTTAGTTAATTCGAAAATTTCAATTCTTACTTCAATTTTAATGGGAAAACTAAACATACTTTTCCCCATTTTAACGGCTAGAAGCCAACCACCATAATGGCCATTTGTTTTAAAGATATAAATATAATCGAATAATAGTTATTATATAGCAGTGGCGTAGCGTGACTTTTTTGGTAGGGCGTGCAGAAAAAAATTTAAATCAAGATTATACACATTTTAAAAAATTCAATTATTATTATAATATAATATATTATAATTATTATTATAATAAATTTACAATACGAAAACGTAACTTAGGGTGATTTCGGACGCTTTTTAAGGTTTTTTGCAATTCACCTGCTTATTTTTGTTGCAAAAAATAGAAAAAAATAATTTGGACATTAGCATACTTCTAAAATAAACTTGCGTTGAAAAAGTATACATTTTTAAAGTATATCACACATTTTTTTTTTGTTATATAGTGTCCGGATTCACCCCTATGTGTAGGGGTGAACCCGTACACCCATATATTTTTCATCAAAATTCATATTCAATCAAGAGTATGTTTGAATTCAGACAAAAAAGTGAAAAAAATATATGTGTGAAGGTAAACTTAACTTTAATGTGGAAAATTAAACACATTTTCTTCTTTTTATAACTTCCCTTATATTCCAGTCGAGATAGACATAAAAATAGCCTTAAATAGAAAAAATTAGGGGGAGCGATTTTTTTTAAAACTTCTGGGGGGATGGTTGGAAGTCTAAATCTCGATTTTCGAACTAATCCCGCCATTGCGTTCGCCGCCATCTTGTTTTAAAGTTCAATTTTTTTCGTTTTTCTGACATAACTCGTTAATTTACAACTTTAGAGCAAAAATGGTAGAATCCAAAGTTGTTGGAAATTTAATTTCCCACAAGTTTAATAAACGAGATATTTGAAAAATAAAAAAATACACAACCAGATGTAAAAGACACAAAATACTCTTCTACATTCTCCATTACAATTTTATGTCAATACATAATAAACGAAATATTTCAAAAATAAAAAAAATTCACCTCCGATTTGAGTATAAATCCGAAAATATTGATCGTGGAGTAAAAAAAATATGCGAGAACAAAAGTTGAAGGAAATAAAATTCCACCCATTACGATTTTTTGATAAACTTGATAGTATAACTCTGCAAATATTGATCCTAGCGTAAAAATGATAATGACCAAACTTGTGGGAAATTAAATTTCCAACAACTTTGAATTCTACCATTTTTGCTCTAAAGTTGTAAATTAACGAGTTATTTCAGAAAAACGAAAAAATTGAACTTTAAATCAAGATGGCGGCGAACGCAATGGCGGGATTAGTTCGAAAATCGAGATTTAGACTTCCAACAATCTACCCGAAGTTAAAAAAAAATCGCTCCCCCTAATTTTTTCTATTTGAATGTCTTTCTCGACTGGACTATTATTATGATCATGTAAAGTGGATTTTAGTATGCCATAACACTCCGCCGCTTGTTTTAAGGTTTTTTTTACATTTAATATCAGAAATAGCTTTTTCTAATATATTCACATTGTAATTCATGAATTTTATGCCAATTTTTATTTTATATTTCCTACCCATTATGTTCGATTTCGCCCCACCTAAAGCCAATTTTTTTTTATTAATATACATTTAATGTTTAAACTAAAAAATATAATTTTCATTTTAAGCACAAATGTTAACAATAAAGGTCCCAACAAAACTAATGGTAACATGTAATGATAGTTTTAATAACATTTACTATACAACAGTTTCTTTTTATACTTTTAAAAAATGCGTAAAACATGGAGATTATAAAGCTCTTAAATAAATGGCATAAAAAAAGTTAATTTGCAGCGACGCAGTCTACTGTACCTCGGTTAGACTTGAACTGACAAGTTTGAACCGTTACCATTGTTTTTTCGCGACGCGCATTCGTGATCTTGAATGGAATACAAAAAAAAATAGCTGTGTCCGCGTTTACCCCTACTGTCCGAAATCACCCCAAGTTACGTACTTACAAAAATTATGTATACAGGATGTCCTATGAAACTGTTTAAGCATGTGGATCTCGAGAACCATAATAGATACGAAGTAAAATTAGACGTTATGGATTTTAGGCGGCGTGGAATTAGGCCGCGTGGGTTATAGGCGGCGTGGTTTTAGGCAACTTTTGTCTAATTTAACCAACTTCGTATCTCTTATGGTTCTCGAGATCCTAAATCTAAATATTTGAAAATATTTCGAAAGGTATTGAGTTTAAAATTTGTTCATTATAGTTCATTGGCTGTGTAAATATAAATATTAACATACTATTTATTGCATACTTTATAATGACTTATATTACTTACTTCAAATTAGAATAATGTAACCAACTCAACATACTTGATCTTTTGCTCTGCGGATGTAAATCACATATTCTTCCACATTTTTCCTGATGTTCACTTCTGGACTCTGTGTGTTATTATAAAATGAAGCATATTCCACTACAGCTGCAGTGTAGTATTCATCTTCTGTTGCCAACTGCACCATTTCCATGTAAAGAAACACATAACTAATAGGTAGTCTCTAGACTGTCACATTGATTGTTGGGAGCACACAATTTGGACAAATATAGTTTTGTCAAAGCGCAGTTTGACCAAAAATAATGAAGCCAAACTGCATTTTAGTCAAACTGTAATTTGTTCATCTGGAACTTTGTCAAAACGTAAATATGCCAACCCGTAATTTAGCCAAAGTGTATTCTAGACAAATTGTAATTTCACATTTCGTAATTTGACCAAACCGCAACTTCGACTAATATTATATTGTCAAATCGTTTTCAGGTAAACCGTAATTACATTTCAATTTCCCAGTGTAGTCAATCGGGAAAAATGCAAAGAACACTGGCTTTCTTGAACATTCTACAATAAAATCATCTTCAAAATAACAAAATTTATATTAATAAATGTTACTTCCCACGATTTTTATGTATTAAAACAATTGAGTACAAAAAGAACGAACCAGTGTGATAATAATTAAACAATGTATTGAACAAATCAGTATCTATACTTGATTTCTAAACTAAACGGAGCAATCTGAAGTTGGAATGCAAAAAATGCTCGTTTTTGATTGGCTGATGTAACACCAGTTTTACACCACACAAACTTTGTAATGTAAACAAACGATTGTTCTCCATCTTGTCTCGTCAGCTGTTGTCGTCGCTGTTCCGAGTTTGCACGCTGATAGGTTAAATTTAATTTCGCCGCCAAAAAAATCTAGCGATATTTTTCTCGTAGGTATTTACACAGTGTAAATACGACTCTGCGAGTCAACTTCAGATTACTCCGTTTAGTTTAGGAATCAATTAATTACCTGTCCTAGAGATGACGAACATAGGAATAATATACAGAAAATTATACAATTTTTCATTGTTGTTCGATTTCTGCCTTCCTGAAGTTTCAACCTAAAAATATAATATTATGTTAACAATGCATGTTAACCAAAATTATACGCACTTTTACATTTTAGTCCACTGGACATTTTTATTTTAACCCTAAATGCCGATTAGATCGAATAGTGTCCATTTTATATAAATACGATTTAATAGTAAGTGATATCAGTGAGTATAAAGGTTATAGAGAAATAATGTATATGGGATTTCTGTAATAGAATATGGCGGAATTTTATACGAAATTATGCATCAGGACATGCTGCCACCTATTCGTGTAAGTTATAACTGAACGGGTGGTTTTGGTCTGCGCTAATGTCTGCAGCGTGGGATGTGCAGTGTTGTCAAATAATAACGTAACTCTACACAGCGGACGAGCAAAAGAAAATTTCTATTGCTACTACTTGCTACTCACACACAATCTTTCCGTTCAGTCCGCGATTTTGAACAGTATTCGAGCATTGGGTCAGGCGTAAAATTATTAGAATTAAAATTGTACATTCATGAAATACTTACGTTTAACGATATAATATTATAAAACAGAGATAAATTAAATACCTATTGTAAATTAACACACCCGAAAATATCAATTTATGCACAATGTATTTTATTATTTAATAAATACAGGCTGTTTGAAATTATACTTATAATATTTATTTTAAGTCAAATACCTTTAAAACTAGAACGGGAATGATACATTTTACACGACAAGAAAGTATGTAAAGGGAAAGAATAAAACGCTTATCTGCGAAAAATGCATAGATGCACGTAAAAAAAAAAATAAATCCAAATCTAGTAGGATTCAAGAAGGGTATAAGCTTAGCTTAATTATTAGAGTTTTCGTCCAAAATCGAGTATGTGCGGGACCTAAAAAGGATATAACGTTTCTATATTTAGTTCAATACAATTAGAGTTTTTACCAAAATCGAGTATGTGGGACAGTGACGTAGCCAAATGTTAAATTTCATAAAAAATATAATATTTATATCTCGGCTGCAAAAATATTTTTAATACTCACGTGGTTATTCCACAACCGTAATAAAAAATAGTATATTCTGCAAAAAGTGTGGAATGAAGCATATTCAGCTCGAGTGGAAAGTTTGTGAGACGAGCCGTAGGCGAGTTTCAACGTTCCACGAGGGCAGAATATTGCCATTCCACGAAAAAGATACCGGGAAAATGTTTTAATAAAATTATGAATGAAAATTATTATAATTTTGGATATTTTTTAGCGTAATATTCAGGGTAAGAGTCATAGATTCTATTTTTGCAATAAAAACGGTAACTTTTTTTTTGATGACTCGGATGACCCCATTCGTAACCATAGATATAGTTGATTCCACGTAAGTTTGTGTTTGCGCAACATTTTACACACAGTTCAGGTATAATTTGTGACCTCAATTTTATTTAAAAATATTTACCTCCCTACTTGCAGAAATAGGAATTGTGGGTCCATTATGTGCTTTTTCAGCATCAAAATATCGTATATATATATATATATATATATATATATATATATATATATATATATACAGGGTGAGTCATCGAAATGCCCGTCGTCGATATCTCCCTTGTCGTTAAAAATAAAGCATAAATTTATTAACAGAATTTTTCGTCTACTCAAGGAGCATAACTTAAAATTATTTTCACATATACAGGGTGTTGCATAACGACTTGGCAATAATTGTTCGTCTTTTTTTAAATGAAACACCCTATATATTTTTATATATTTTGAATTGTATTTTATATACCTATACGAAAATATAAGTTTCATTTTAGTTTTCCGCGGCGTTGTCAAGTTATTCAATTTTTTCCCTAAAAAAAGCCGAATACACGTATTGTTTTATAAAGGCGTACTGAAGTTATTTTAATAGTAAAAATTATGAATTTTTTTTTCTGTACAGCTGTAACTATACTCTTTGTTCTGACATAACTTTTTTTTAATGTTATTATACAGGGTGTTCAATACAGAGAATCAAATTTACTCAATTTCAAATGGCTATAACTCGTAATTTTCAAATGGAACACCCTATATTTTATTATTCTGTTGTGTGTATTTTTGCATCTTCTTATGTTATAAAGAGTGTCCTATGCCTAAAAACATTAATTTAATTAATTTCGAAATTAATGTTTTTAGGCATACGACACCCTTTATAACATAAGAAGATGCAAAAATACACACAACATAATAATAAAATATAGGGTGTTCCATTTGAAAATTACGAGTTATAGCCATTTGAAATTGAGTAAATTTGATTCTCTGTATTGAACACCCTGTATAATAACATTAAAAAAAAGTTATGTCAGAACAAAGAGTATAGTTACAGCTGTACAGAAAAATAAATTCATAATTTTTACTATTAAAATAACTTCAGTACGCCTTTATAAAACAATACGTGTATTCGGCTTTTTTTAGAGAAAAAATTGAATAACTTGGCAACGCCGCGGAAAACTAAAATGAAACTTATATCTTCGTATAGGTAAATAAAATACAATTCAAAATATATAAAAATATATAGAGTGTTTCATTTAAAAAAAGACGAACAATTATTGCCAAGTCGTTATGCAACACCCTGTATATGTGAAAATAATTTTAAGTTATGCCCCTTGAGTAGACGAAAAATTCTGTTAATAAATTTATGCTGTATTTTTAACGACAAGGGAGATATCGATGACGGGCATTTCGATGACTCACCCTGTATATATATATATATATATATATATATATATATATATATATATGCCATGGTTTTGGCCCTTTTAGATAATTTAGGCATCTTCAATATTGAAAATAAAATCTCCACAATGCCAATGTTAACGTAGTAGGTTGGAAGTTCTAAATTATTTCATGTACAGAGTTGAGACATACGTAACGTTTTAAACAGATTATAACCACGGTAACGCTGGTTACACACTGAGCGGTTTTTGCCGCGGCGGTAAATCTACCGTCGCCGTCGTTTCAGTAGTGGCACGAAGAATCAAATGGGAGCTTACACACTGGGCGGTAGAAAAACCGCGCGGGAGATTTGCCGTTGACGGTAGCTGTGCAGCCGCTTGCCACTAGAGCCGACGGTAGGTTTGCCGTCGCCGCCTATATAGTGGCGCACGTGGCCAAATGAGTGCATGCCGGGCGGCCTAAAACCACGCCGCCTAAAACCCACGCGGCCTAAATCCACGCCGCCTAAAATCCATAACGTCTAATTTTACCCCCACCACAATAGAAGTTGACTACGAAAAACCACACCGCCTAATACCGTAACGCCTAATAACACAACGCCTAATTCCACAACGCCTAATGTCCATGCCGCCTAATACCACAACGCCTAATCCTACGCGGCCTAATTCCACGCCGCCTAAAATCCATAACGTCTAATACCACGCCGCCTAAAATCCATAACGTCTAATTTTACCCAAACAATATGTTCACGCCTTATAAACTCGTTCTGTAACCTTCTTCGATAACAGTAGAAAATAAATCTAATAGATGGCGCTGATAACTGCATTCTAAAAGTCTGCTATAATAATAGGTATATTACATATTATTCTAAATTATGATTTTTATATTTTAGATAAAACTATAAATTGCAGATATAATTATTTTTATTTTGAAGAGAATATCGGTAGTACAAAGTAAAAAAACTTTCTACTGTTATCGAAGAAGGTTACAGAACGAGTTTATAAGAATTATAAGTTTATGGAATTTGAAGTATAATATAGGTCTATAGGTATTTACCCTTTCATATAAAAAATTACAACATTGATACTGTTGGGTAAAAAAATACAGTCTTAAATAAAACGTATGAATGTATTAAATATGAATGAGAAATAATATGAATAGCAAGCCATTGACCTACTAAAAAATTTTAATTGTAAATTTTTATGAAAAAGAACACTTATTATTATCTTCATTATATACCAAAAAATACTATAAATTGTTTAAAAAAAATTTATTAACTAAATATTTTAAGTATTATTCAAAATCATGAATTTTTTTTTTCATAGAAATTAATCCACTCGAAACTCGGACTTTAGAGCTAAACTGTCTTGTCTAGAATAAATAATGTACTTAGTGTAGGTACACATATTATCACTTTTAATTAGCATTGATGTCAAACATTTTTTATATAGATAAGTATGTACATAATACTGACATTATATTTCTTACTAAAATAAATCTACAATAATTACAAATTTGGACACAATAGGGTAAGTACTTTACCATAGTAGCAAATTAGCAATCCAGTCAATTATATTAAAAGGAGACCTCAAAAATGAGTTTATTGCCATGAGAAAAGTTTACAAAAAGTTAATAATTCTTTAAATATTTGAGATTTTACGTATCGGATATCTACGTCACAATAATGCGTTTCACGTGTACTAAATTGTATTTTATATTTTGTAACATTTAGAAACAGTTGATTTTACATGAGTACATTTTAATTCTAGCCCCATGGTTTGAGAAGATTTTCAGCTATACATCTACGTCACACAAATTTAAAAAATTAATTACAGCGTTATTAAGAACAATTAAGGCTTATCAGTACTCTCAATCGCTTTAAAATAACACGAAGTTTCAATAAAAAACTTTTGAAAAAAAATGGTTAACTACCCTATTATGTTTATAAGTATCAAGATCAAGAATATTGTAAACTGAAACAATTTTATTTTATTTTATTTTCGCTAAAGAGCTCGGTACTATTAAAAAAGTGACACATTATGATCTAATTTGACATGCTTTATAACTTATCTCAATTAATATATGAGCGTCAACTGATTCCGGTGGTTTATTAACCGACAAATTTACTTTGTTTCATTTCTAAATTCTTCAATCGGTTCAATCTAACCTATCTCAATCAGCTGATACTTATATTCACTATTTCCGCAATTCACCTTGTTTGATTTTTAGAAGGTCATTTAACATTAATCACAAAGTGTCATAATTTTGTTAGTTCTCCAATAAGACACACTCACAATATATCGTAAGGTCTCTAAACTGTCAACTTTTTCCATATTTTTTAAATTTTTATTTGATCCATTTGCTACTCTATTTATCACATTTGATTTGTTCATTATCCATGCATTTATACTATCAAAATGTCAGAGGACAAAACACTAAGCTAGAAGATTTTTATAACTATTGCAGCTCATCTTAATTTGATATTATTTGTCTCACTGAAACTTTTCTCAATAACAGTGTACATGATGCTGAATTGTTTACAACAAATTTTAGTGTGTACAGAAAAGACAGAGATGTCACTAGCTGTGGCAGAAGTCGTGGTGGTGGTGCTTTATGTGCTATCAATAATAAATTTAAATCTGAATTTGTAAACATTCACCCTCATTCTAACTCTCTTTCTGATATTGTGTGTATTAAAGTGTTTCTTTCTCCAAATACTTGTGTTTTTGTAATTGTTGTGTACTGCCCACCACCTATTTCTCTTGAGCAACATACTTACATTTATGAATGCCTGGAAAGTTTCATTCCA
Organism: Agonum fuliginosum; assembly: GCA_947534325.1. Classification (NCBI taxonomy): domain Eukaryota; kingdom Metazoa; phylum Arthropoda; class Insecta; order Coleoptera; family Carabidae; genus Agonum; species Agonum fuliginosum. The sequence continues at coordinate 17,169,028 of OX384042.1, forward strand.
CTTTTTAATAATAATTTTGTTATTATTGGTGATTTAAACATCAGTAAACTAATTGATCTTATAGACAACGGTTACCACGATAATATCATATCTAGCTTCGATAATTTTATCTCTCTTCTGAATGCCGAACAGTTCAACTTTGTTAAAAATAGTTCTGGTAGATTTCTTGATATAGTCATTTCTAATAATTCATGTAATGTCACTCAATATCTCGATCCATTTGTTGACGAAGATCGCCATCATCCAGCACTTCTCATCTCTTCTTGTCTGGATTCGTCTAACAAAACATTTCGCTCTTCATTTAATCCTAATTCATTGTCATATAACTTCCGCTTTGCTGATTTTGAAACACTTTACAACTTACTGTCGGAGGAGAGCTGGGACTGTCTTACTCTCTATGATGATGTGAACGCTGCTTTTAACAAATTTTATAATATTTTATACAGCATAATGGATAAATGTGTTCCACGTATCAAAAATAAACCACTCTCTTATCCACCTTGGTTCAATAAACAAATTATTAACAATATTAAATCAAAAGAAAAATATCATAAACTGTATAAATTATACAATCAGGAACATCATTTAAATGAATTCAAGCGATTAAGAGCACTAGTAAAAAAAGATATTAACTCAGAATATAAAAAATATTTGTTAAATACTGAAAACGCGATTAAAACTGATCCCACTAAATTTTGGTCGTTTATTAATGACAAAAAACGTAGTTCCCGGATTCCCGGCCGCATGGATATAAATGGTCAAACTTTTGATAACACCGGAGATATTGTCCAAGGTTTTGCTGACTTTTTCGCCAGTGTTTATACGAACAGCGATACCTCTTTTGTCAACAACGCTATATCCAATAATTATAATCTCGATGTAGTAAATATTTCTACTATTTCTGAAGATGATATTCTTGATGCCATAAAAAAACTAAAAAATTCGCGCAACCCTGGTCCTGACAACTTACCTTCATATGTGCTCAAAGGATGTTTTCAATTTTTTCTCAAACCACTTCAAATTTTGTTTAATCTATCTCTTCATAAAAACATATTTCCTTCTGTTCTCAAAAATTCTCTTATTTGTCCCATCTTCAAATCTGGCGATAGCACTAATATATCTAATTATCGCCCTATTGCTATCCTATCAAACATCTCTAAAATCTTTGAATCCATATTGTACAAATATATCTATAGTTCAGTTCATAATCATATCTCCATTCATCAACATGGCTTTATCAAAGGTAAATCTACCACAACTAATCTTATGAACTTCACCGAATTCACTCTCAACTCAATATATGATAATAATCAAGTAGATGTTGTATACACAGATTTTTTAAAGGCGTTTGATACTATAGATCATACTGTGCTCCTTAACAAACTCAACAATAATTTTCATTTTTCCTCTAGTCTTCTTCGTTTCTTGTCTTCGTATCTAAATAATCGGCAGATGTGTGTCCGCTACAATAATTATAGATCACTCCCATATTCTGCCACATCTGGTGTTCCTCAAGGATCCAACCTTGGACCTTTATTGTTTAACTTGTTTATAAATGATATTGTTCAAACGGTACAGCATTCTAATATACTGTTATACGCAGATGATCTTAAACTTTTCAGACAGATTAACTCTATTCAAGACTGTTTTCTTCTACAAAAAGATATTGAAAATATTCTTGCTTGGTCACAGACTTCTAAATTATTTTTTAACTATAGTAAATGCAAAATAATGAGTTATTTTGTCAAAAAATACGTCTACACTTATCCATATCATATGGAAGCTTATACTCTTGAAAAAGTCTCACGGTTTAAAGACCTCGGTATTTTGTTTGATGAGAAATTAAGTTTTAATGCACATATTGATACTATTGTTAAATCATCATACAGGAATCTTGGTTTTATAATTCGTAATTCAAAGTCTTTTAATAAAATCTCGACTCTTAAATCTCTGTATTATACATTTGTACGTAGTAAACTGGAGTACTGTCTACAAATTTGGAACCCGATCTACAACAAGTATGTCAATGTTATCGAATCAATACAAAAAAAGTTTTTAAAATTCTGTTACTTTAAAATTTATAGACACTACCCAAGTTTTCATGTTAAGTATGTTACGTTACTGTCTGAATTAAATGTTGTGTCCTTAGTTAATAGAAGGAAGATACTTTCCTGTCTATATTTATATAAATTAATAAACGGTCTCATTTCTGATCCTTGCACACTCTAGAGCGCATACCGTTTAAAATACCACGCATTTCATCCAGAAGTAAAACTACTTTTGCCTGCAAAACAGTCAGAACAAACTACCAGATTAAATGTCCTATTAGACAAATGTGTGATGCATACAATAATGTCACATTTAATATTGACTTATTTGGTGAACCATTACTCCAATTTAGAAATTTACTTTTTGCTCATATTTAATTATTCATTTTCTACTATTAGCTTATATTACTTATGGATTATATAATTATGTACATAGATGGTTGATTTATTTCTTGTATATTTGCCTTAGCATCTATTGTTTTATTTAGATTGTATATCTTTTTTTTGTAATCATAAAAAAAAAAAAAACATGGCGCCGTCTAGTGGAAGTCTGTTTCAGTGTCCTCTATGTAAATTAAAAGTATCTCGTTCTGATGAGAAAATTAAGTGTACTGGGCCATGTCAAACTTTTTATCACCTGAAATGTGCTGATATCAAAAACGGTGAAGATAATTGGAAATGTCTGGAATGTATAAAAAGTGAATTTAATAGTGATTTGACAGGTTTACCTGCAATAATTGATTCGAACGTAAATAATAAGTGCAACAACGAAAATCATGTAAGAATCCTACAAGAAATTGCAATGCTGCATAAATTAGTGGATCAGTTAGAAACGGTGAATAAACTACAAAATAAGATTATTACTGACTTTGAATCTCAATTGAAATCGAATGTGATTGCTGACAATGTATCGACATCTATTATTAAAAACAAAACATACTCTTCAGCAGTTAAAGTCCCCACCGATAAAGTTTTAATCGTGAAGCCGGTGGAAACCAATCAGCTCTCAGTAACTACGAAGAATGAATTAAAGGAATTGATCAAACCGGCTGAATCATCGCTCACAATAAATAATATCAAACATTTGAGAAATGGTGGTGTCGCTGTCTCTTGTGCGAATATCAACACTTTTAATAACCTAAAAAATACAATTGATGTAAACAAACTGAAATTTACTGCCTATGAACCTAAGAAAATTAATCCTAAATTGATTATTTTTGATGTTGAACCAAGTGAAATTGAAAATGATGAAATATTTATAAATAATTTTAAAAAACAAAATAATTTAATTGACATTACTACACCTGCGACTGTGAAAATAGTCAAAATTATCAAGAAAAGTAAACTGTGCAATATTATAATTGAAGTTACACCTTCTGTGAGGGACATAATTCTAACTACATCTAAAGTGTTTGTAGGCTGGAGAAGATGCAAATGCATGGACACATACCATGTAGTCCAGTGTTATAAGTGCTCTATTTTTGGCCACAAATCTAGTCAATGCACTAAGGAAAGTGTTTCATGTCCTCACTGCGGTGATCAACATCCCATGAATGAGTGCCCCATTGAAATTAGTCAACGTAAATGTACTAATTGCATTTATTCTAATTCTAGGTTCAAAACGCAATATAATACTAATCACTCTGCGAAGGATAAGCAATGTCCTAATTACAAAAAAGTCGTTGCATATCTTCAGTCCCTGACTGATTATGGTTGTGATAAATAACAATTACAGATATCAGTTGAAGCCAAGGCTGAAGCTGAACTGTCAAACGATGATTTAATAACATATATATTGCCTGACTCGAATTCACTCAATAATTCAATCATTTCTGATCGTGAATTAAATTCAACACTACCTACCAACAAGAATTCTGAACTTGAAATATACTACCAGAATGTACGTGGCTTAAATTCGAAAATTAATGATTTTTTCTTGAATGTCTTATCGTCATCATTCGCTGTGATTGCTCTTACCGAAACATGGTTAAACAGTAAGATTTACAACAATGAACTTTTTACTGAAAACTACAACGTTTTCAGGTCTGACAGGAAATTTGAAGAAACTAATAAATGCAAAGGTGGGGGTGTGTTATTGGCAGTTTCTAGTGTTTTCCATTCTTCTATAATTAGTCTCAACTGTACCATTCCTGAGGTTGATATCGTAGGTGTGAAATTAAAACTAAATAAATCTCAGCTAATTATTTTACTGGTTTACATTCCTCCAGCAATGAATGCTGAAAAATATTCCGAACTATTTCAATTTATTGCTGATTTAAATTTATTGCATAATAACAGTGAATTCATAATACTGGGTGATTTTAATCTAAGTTATTACAGTGAATACTATTTATCAAGTAATATTGTCAATAATCATGTGAATGAATTGGTAAATTTCTTAAATTTAACTGATTTTAAACAATTTAACAATGTAGTTAACGTTAATAATCGACTTTTGGATTTAATAATTTCGAGTGCAACGTGTGATGTTATGAAATGTACTGACCCTTTTGTTGCCGAAGATCTACATCATCCGTGTTTGCAAATTACAATTCGCAATATTAACTATAAATTTATCAAACCTAATACCACTGCCCAAAGGTACAATTTCAAAAAAGCTAATTTCGACCAGATGTATGAACTCTTAAATAATACTGTTTGGAATATCGCTCCTGATGCCAGTGCTCAAGATGCTGTTGATTTTTTTTACTCCAAGCTTTTCACAGTATTTGACTTAACTGTCCCCAAAGTTAAACCTGTCAACAGAAAGTATCCTGCCTGGTATAATAAAGACATTATCAATAACATTAAAAAGAAGGAACGTTTCAGAAAACTACATAGAAAATTTGGCCATTTGGCCTGCAAGTTCATGAATCTAAATTCAAATACTACAGAGCCATTGTTAGAAAGGGTATTAAACAAGCTTACAAATCACATATTGAGTTCACTGAAAGTATGTTGAATGCTGACCCAAAAATGTTTTGGAATTTTGTTAATAACAAGAAGAAGTCATCATGCATACCTACGCCTATGTTTCACAATGATATTGAATTATCTGATCCTAAAAATATTGTTAAAACTTTTGCGGATTATTTCAAAAGTGTATATATTCCAAAGACTGACAGTTTTACTCTACCTGATTCTTGTGATAATAATAATTTTGTAAATATTATTTCTATTACAGTTGATGATGTTAAGTGTGCTATTAAAAAATTAAAATCAACTAAATCGGTAGGTCATGATAATGTTCCATCTTTTATCTTAAAGGGTTGCTCAGATATTTTAGCTCAGCCCATTTGTGATATAATTAATATATGTATATCTACTAATACTTTCCCCAATGCTTGGAAAATCACTAAAATTAATCCAATACACAAGTCTGGAAGTGGTTCAAAACAACATTTCTCAAATTATAGACCTATTTCACTAATTAGTAACCTAGCCAAAGTTTTTGAAATAATTTTGCACAAGATTGTTTTTGAGCAAGTTAAGAACTGTATTACTCCATTTCAACATGGTTTTGTACCCAAGAGATCTACAATAACTAATTTATGTAACTTTAAACATTTTATAGCTACTGCAATTGACAATCGTGAGCAAGTTGATGTCATATATCTCGATTTTTCTAAAGCTTTCGACAGAGTTTGTCATGATATACTGCTGTCTAAATTGTTCTCTCAGTTCGGTTTTTCAATAAATTTAATCATGTTATTAAAATCTTATTTGTATGAAAGACTCCAGTATGTCGACTGTTGTGGCTACCAATCGTACTATTATGTTGCTACCAGTGGGGTGCCCCAGGGTTCAATCCTAGGGCCCCTTCTGTTTATTTTGTTTGTCAATGATATTGTTAATGTAATTACCATGTCTGAGAAATTACTTTATGCAGATGATGTCAAAATTTATAAGAAAATAGCATCGTTATGTGATAGTACAGCACTGCAAAATGATCTAAACAATTTGTATCTTTGGTCAGTAACTAATTGTCTCCTCTTCAATGCTAATAAGTGTGTTGTAATGTCTTATTCTAAATTAAAATGTACTCAAATTTTTGATTATTCGATTAATGGAATTTCCTTAAATCGAGTAACTACTGTTAAAGATCTAGGAATTGTCTTTTCTTACAATCTTAACTGTAAACCGCACCTAGATATGATTGTATCCTCTTGTAATAGGTTATTAGGATTCATTTTTAGAAATTCTTTACACTTAAAGAATATCACAACAATTACTAAACTTTTTGATGCTTTCATTAGAGCTAAAATTGAGTATGGTATAATTATATGGTTCTCGAATTTAAATTATGTTGAAATTAATGTACAACGAATCCATTCGAAATTCTTGAGATATTGTTACTTTAAAAGTAAGGGTGAGTTTACAAATAATAATTATTACCAGTTGTTAACCATTTTCAATGCAGTGAACTTTGTTACACGTAAATATAATTTTCAACTATTATTTTTGTTTAATTTAATTAACTATAACATAGATGACTCAAATTTATTATCTCTAATTAATATAAATGTTCCTGTTATAAATACAAGACACCGTCTATGTTTTTCTTATAATTGTCCAAGAACCAATGTACTTTTAGAATCACCAATTGTTTCAATGTGTAAAACCTACAATACTTTTGTTTGTGCTAACACTGATTTAGATATTTTTGGTATGAAATTATTTATGTTCAAGAAATTTATAACAAATACTACTATATAAGTATCATGTTTATTGTTAAGAATAATTTTTTGTACTTGTATTTTTCTTTGTATTTAACATTTTTTGCTTTTCATTTTTACTCTGTATTTGAGATCTTTGATCTTGTTGAGTAATAAAGATATTATTATTATTATTATTATATTGTAATTTTATTTCTATAATCGTCCTGTAATTGGGATCTTGTATCCTGTTGGATTGATTCAATAAATTAAATTGATTCAATAAATTAAACTGACACAAATTAAAAAGTTATTAATACACAAAAGGGCAGACATTGGACACTGAAAACTAAAATAAAAAATCTTATTTTAATTACCTAAGTATTATTGGACGAATTAAATAAATGAAAATATTTATGACCCGCCAGATGATTTTTGTTGAACCAATTATGCATACCGGGCGTTTCCTGAAACAGGCGCACCCCCCAAAAAAATTGTATTTTTATGTCAATTACATTTCTAATAAGGTTTATGAACTACATTCAAAGGCGCATTTAACTGCATAAATAATGAATTTTTATTACTTCCTGTTTAGCCGGAAGTGACATCAACTTCCTTATTTTAAATGGAATACCCCGTATATTTTTTAAGATTTTGATTCTACATAAAATTCTGAATACAACCATTTATAATAAGCTACTTTTTCGTTGTAAATTTCTAAGTAAAATAATAATTAAAATATTACAGAAACAAATCGAATTCCTAGTTAGCTATGAAATAAATGATTAAAAAACAGAAATTATACGAAGAGTTTTAATATGTATTCAAGAAAATGGAGGCTATTTTGAAAATTTACTATAAATAATATAATTGAATTGCAAATCCTTATTAAATATTATTTATTTTTGTTAATAAACTGACATTTTTACTATCATAAAATCTGTTTTTTATTATTTATTTCATAGGTAACTAGGAATGATTCGATTGGTTTCTGTAATATTTTAATTATATTTTACTTAGAAATCTACAACGAAAAAGTAGCTTATTATACATGGTTGTAGTCAGAATTTTATGAAGAATCAAAATCTTAAAAAATATACAGGCTGTTCCATTTAAAATAAGGAAGTTTATGTCACTTCCGGCTAAACAAGAAGTAATAAAAATTCATTATTTATGTAGTTTAATGCGCCTTTGAATGTAGTTTATAAACCTATAATATAAATGTAATTGACTAAAAAATACAATTTTTTGGGGGGTGAGCCTGTTTCAGGAAACGCCCGGTATATCGCAAAGATTCTACGGAAATTTAAATCCTTAAAACAAAAAATCTGATGTGGCCAGCACACGACCTCTCGCCTAAACACTGTAATTTATGTGAATTTGATTTTAGTTAGGCTTTCTTAAATTATAATTTTGCAATAAATTTACAAATTTTTTGAAAATAATTTTATAGTTCTTAGTTCTTTAATTAGCTCTTTATAGATAAAAATTTAACTTTATTATTACCTTATTACATTATGTTCAGTTGTTAATAATATTTACATTTCTTTAAAATGGTGCCACAAACATGTCAGAAATTGTGTATACGTCTGTTCATCTGTCACATTGACATATTCATTTTTGTTTTAATTTTTCCTATATTATGATTTACAAATCGTGGTAGGTAAATTACAAATTTTTGAAAATTAATTTTTCTTTATTGGTAAGAGATATAGAAACGATGTTAAATAAATATTGGAAAAGATAATTTGTTCTTTCAAATGTCGAATGACAAATTGTAACTATCGCAGTATTTCCTATATTTTTTGCAAAAAATGTTAAAATTCTTCAAGAAAATACCATTTCCGGTTAACAGATTTTTACCAAAATCTTATCAGCTCTTCATTAACATAATATAAATGTATATTGCAAAATATTAGAATTTTATGTTCAGTAGAATTTGAGATAATGAATCAGAACGAAAGACTATAGTAGGCGCACATACAGACTGACACACACACACACACACACACACACACACACACGCACGCACGCACGCACACACACACACACACACACACACACACACACACACACACACACACACACACACACACACACACACACACACACACACACACACACACACACAGACATCATCGTGAAAATAGTCAAAATAGGTTCTAAAGGTGCTAAAACGTGCTTATTGACAAAAATCTCGACATCGAATTTTTTCACGATCCCTATACCTCTCTAGGCGAGAGGTAAAAACCAACAACTCACTATTTACTTAACTGAGCGACGAAATAAAAATAAACAATGTTAGAGCATCAGTATGTAAACCGGCATACGAAGTATCTATTTTTATTCAAAACATGCAAATCTTGTAAAAAATTACACAGTGATCATGTCACTCACAAAATGAATAACATAACCAAGAAGCAAGTTCTCTGTTAAAACATAAACATTATTAAACTTACGGTAAATGAAGCTTTGCCACGCACACAAACTTAACACTACTTACTAATTAGTCAGACAATGATAAATAACATTGTAGTTTCACTTATATCATTAAGCAAATATTACAGATAACTGTGCGATATACGAGTTTTGATTATCAAGGTCTAAAATATGTCTTGTTTAGCCGGAAGTGACATAAACTTCCTTATTTTAAATGGAACAGCCTGTATATTTTTTAAGATTTTGATTCTTCATAAAATTCTGACTACAACCATGTATAATAAGCTACTTTTTCGTTGTAGATTTCTAAGTAAAATATAATTAAAATATTACAGAAACCAATCGAATCATTCCTAGTTACCTATGAAATAAATAATAAAAAACAGATTTTATGATAGTAAAAATGTCAGTTTATTAACAAAAATAAATAATATTTAATAAGGATTTGCAATTCAATTATATTATTTATAGTAAATTTTCAAAATAGCCTCCATTTTCTTGAATACATATTAAAACTCTTCGTATAATTTCTGTTTTTTAATCATTTATTTCATAGCTAACTAGGAATTCGATTTGTTTCTGTAATATTTTAATTATTATTTTACTTAGAAATTTACAACGAAAAAGTAGCTTATTATAAATGGTTGTATTCAGAATTTTATGTAGAATCAAAATCTTAAAAAATATACGGGGTATTCCATTTAAAATAAGGAAGTTGATGTCACTTCCGGCTAAACAGGAAGTAATAAAAATTCATTATTTATGCAGTTAAATGCGCCTTTGAATGTAGTTCATAAACCTTATTAGAAATGTAATTGACATAAAAATACAATTTTTTTGGGGGGTGCGCCTGTTTCAGGAAACGCCCGGTATGCATAATTGGTTCAACAAAAATCATCTGGCGGGTCATAAATATTTTCATTTATTTAATTCGTCCAATAATACTTAGGTAATTAAAATAAGATTTTTTATTTTAGTTTTCAGTGTCCAATGTCTGCCCTTTTGTGTATTAATAACTTTTTAATTTGTGTCAGTTTAATTTATTGAATCAATTTAATTTATTGAATCAATCCAACAGGATACAAGATCCCAATTACAGGACGATTATAGAAATAAAATTACAATATGATTACAAAAAAAAGATATACAATCTAAATAAAACAATAGATGCTAAGGCAAATATACAAGAAATAAATCAACCATCTATGTACATAATTATATAATCCATAAGTAATATAAGCTAATAGTAGAAAATGAATAATTAAATATGAGCAAAAAGTAAATTTCTAAATTGGAGTAATGGTTCACCAAATAAGTCAATATTAAATGTGACATTATTGTATGCATCACACATTTGTCTAATAGGACATTTAATCTGGTAGTTTGTTCTGACTGTTTTGCAGGCAAAAGTAGTTTTACTTCTGGATGAAATGCGTGGTATTTTAAACGGTATGCGCTCTAGAGTGTGCAAGGATCAGAAATGAGACCGTTTATTAATTTATATAAATATAGACAGGAAAGTATCTTCCTTCTATTAACTAAGGACACAACATTTAATTCAGACAGTAACGTAACATACTTAACATGAAAACTTGGGTAGTGTCTATAAATTTTAAAGTAACAGAATTTTAAAAACTTTTTTTGTATTGATTCGATAACATTGACATACTTGTTGTAGATCGGGTTCCAAATTTGTAGACAGTACTCCAGTTTACTACGTACAAATGTATAATACAGAGATTTAAGAGTCGAGATTTTATTAAAAGACTTTGAATTACGAATTATAAAACCAAGATTCCTGTATGATGATTTAACAATAGTATCAATATGTGCATTAAAACTTAATTTCTCATCAAACAAAATACCGAGGTCTTTAAACCGTGAGACTTTTTCAAGAGTATAAGCTTCCATATGATATGGATAAGTGTAGACGTATTTTTTGACAAAATAACTCATTATTTTGCATTTACTATAGTTAAAAAATAATTTAGAAGTCTGTGACCAAGCAAGAATATTTTCAATATCTTTTTGTAGAAGAAAACAGTCTTGAATAGAGTTAATCTGTCTGAAAAGTTTAAGATCATCTGCGTATAACAGTATATTAGAATGCTGTACCGTTTGAACAATATCATTTATAAACAAGTTAAACAATAAAGGTCCAAGGTTGGATCCTTGAGGAACACCAGATGTGGCAGAATATGGGAGTGATCTATAATTATTGTAGCGGACACACATCTGCCGATTATTTAGATACGAAGACAAGAAACGAAGAAGACTAGAGGAAAAATGAAAATTATTGTTGAGTTTGTTAAGGAGCACAGTATGATCTATAGTATCAAACGCCTTTAAAAAATCTGTGTATACAACATCTACTTGATTATTATCATATATTGAGTTGAGAGTGAATTCGGTGAAGTTCATAAGATTAGTTGTGGTAGATTTACCTTTGATAAAGCCATGTTGATGAATGGAGATATGATTATGAACTGAACTATAGATATATTTGTACAATATGGATTCAAAGATTTTAGAGATGTTTGATAGGATAGCAATAGGGCGATAATTAGATATATTAGTGCTATCGCCAGATTTGAAGATGGGACAAATAAGAGAATTTTTGAGAACAGAAGGAAATATGTTTTTATGAAGAGATAGATTAAACAAAATTTGAAGTGGTTTGAGAAAAAATTGAAAACATCCTTTGAGCACATATGAAGGTAAGTTGTCAGGACCAGGGTTGCGCGAATTTTTTAGTTTTTTTATGGCATCAAGAATATCATCTTCAGAAATAGTAGAAATATTTACTACATCGAGATTATAATTATTGGATATAGCGTTGTTGACAAAAGAGGTATCGCTGTTCGTATAAACACTGGCGAAAAAGTCAGCAAAACCTTGGACAATATCTCCGGTGTTATCAAAAGTTTGACCATTTATATCCATGCGGCCGGGAATCCGGGAACTACGTTTTTTGTCATTAATAAACGACCAAAATTTAGTGGGATCAGTTTTAATCGCGTTTTCAGTATTTAACAAATATTTTTTATATTCTGAGTTAATATCTTTTTTTACTAGTGCTCTTAATCGCTTGAATTCATTTAAATGATGTTCCTGATTGTATAATTTATACAGTTTATGATATTTTTCTTTTGATTTAATATTGTTAATAATTTGTTTATTGAACCAAGGTGGATAAGAGAGTGGTTTATTTTTGATACGTGGAACACATTTATCCATTATGCTGTATAAAATATTATAAAATTTGTTAAAAGCAGCGTTCACATCATCATAGAGAGTAAGACAGTCCCAGCTCTCCTCCGACAGTAAGTTGTAAAGTGTTTCAAAATCAGCAAAGCGGAAGTTATATGACAATGAATTAGGATTAAATGAAGAGCGAAATGTTTTGTTAGACGAATCCAGACAAGAAGAGATGAGAAGTGCTGGATGATGGCGATCTTCGTCAACAAATGGATCGAGATATTGAGTGACATTACATGAATTATTAGAAATGACTATATCAAGAAATCTACCAGAACTATTTTTAACAAAGTTGAACTGTTCGGCATTCAGAAGAGAGATAAAATTATCGAAGCTAGATATGATATTATCGTGGTAACCGTTGTCTATAAGATCAATTAGTTTACTGATGTTTAAATCACCAATAATAACAAAATTATTATTAAAAAGTGGAATGAAACTTTCCAGGCATTCATAAATGTAAGTATGTTGCTCAAGAGAAATAGGTGGTGGGCAGTACACAACAATTACAAAAACACAAGTATTTGGAGAAAGAAACACTTTAATACACACAATATCAGAAAGAGAGTTAGAATGAGGGTGAATGTTTACAAATTCAGATTTAAATTTATTATTGATAGCACATAAAGCACCACCACCACGACTTCTGCCACAGCTAGTGACATCTCTGTCTTTTCTGTACACACTAAAATTTGTTGTAAACAATTCAGCATCATGTACACTGTTATTGAGAAAAGTTTCAGTGAGACAAATAATATCAAATTAAGATGAGCTGCAATAGTTATAAAAATCTTCTAGCTTAGTGTTTTGTCCTCTGACATTTTGATAGTATAAATGCATGGATAATGAACAAATCAAATGTGATAAATAGAGTAGCAAATGGATCAAATAAAAATTTAAAAAATATGGAAAAAGTTGACAGTTTAGAGACCTTACGATATATTGTGAGTGTGTCTTATTGGAGAACTAACAAAATTATGACACTTTGTGATTAATGTTAAATGACCTTCTAAAAATCAAACAAGGTGAATTGCGGAAATAGTGAATATAAGTATCAGCTGATTGAGATAGGTTAGATTGAACCGATTGAAGAATTTAGAAATGAAACAAAGTAAATTTGTCGGTTAATAAACCACCGGAATCAGTTGACGCTCATATATTAATTGAGATAAGTTATAAAGCATGTCAAATTAGATCATAATGTGTCACTTTTTTAATAGTACCGAGCTCTTTAGCGAAAATAAAATAAAATAAAATTGTTTCAGTTTACAATATTCTTGATCTTGATACTTATAAACATAATAGGGTAGTTAACCATTTTTTTTCAAAAGTTTTTTATTGAAACTTCGTGTTATTTTAAAGCGATTGAGAGTACTGATAAGCCTTAATTGTTCTTAATAACGCTGTAATTAATTTTTTAAATTTGTGTGACGTAGATGTATAGCTGAAAATCTTCTCAAACCATGGGGCTAGAATTAAAATGTACTCATGTAAAATCAACTGTTTCTAAATGTTACAAAATATAAAATACAATTTAGTACACGTGAAACGCATTATTGTGACGTAGATATCCGATACGTAAAATCTCAAATATTTAAAGAATTATTAACTTTTTGTAAACTTTTCTCATGGCAATAAACTCATTTTTGAGGTCTCCTTTTAATATAATTGACTGGATTGCTAATTTGCTACTATGGTAAAGTACTTACCCTATTGTGTCCAAATTTGTAATTATTGTAGATTTATTTTAGTAAGAAATATAATGTCAGTATTATGTACATACTTATCTATATAAAAAATGTTTGACATCAATGCTAATTAAAAGTGATAATATGTGTACCTACACTAAGTACATTATTTATTCTAGACAAGACAGTTTAGCTCTAAAGTCCGAGTTTCGAGTGGATTAATTTCTATGAAAAAAAAAATTCATGATTTTGAATAATACTTAAAATATTTAGTTAATAAATTTTTTTTAAACAATTTATAGTATTTTTTGGTATATAATGAAGATAATAATAAGTGTTCTTTTTCATAAAAATTTACAATTAAAATTTTTTAGTAGGTCAATGGCTTGCTATTCATATTATTTCTCATTCATATTTAATACATTCATACGTTTTATTTAAGACTGTATTTTTTTACCCAACAGTATCAATGTTGTAATTTTTTATATGAAAGGGTAAATACCTATAGACCTATATTATACTTCAAATTCCATAAACTTATAATTCTTATAAACTCGTTCTGTAACCTTCTTCGATAACAGTAGAAAGTTTTTTTACTTTGTACTACCGATATTCTCTTCAAAATAAAAATAATTATATCTGCAATTTATAGTTTTATCTAAAATATAAAAATCATAATTTAGAATAATATGTAATATACCTATTATTATAGCAGACTTTTAGAATGCAGTTATCAGCGCCATCTATTAGATTTATTTTCTACTGTTATCGAAGAAGGTTACAGAACGAGTTTATAAGGCGTGAACATATTGTTTGGGTAAAATTAGACGTTATGGATTTTAGGCGGCGTGGTATTAGACGTTATGGATTTTAGGCGGCGTGGAATTAGGCCGCGTAGGATTAGGCGTTGTGGTATTAGGCGGCATGGACATTAGGCGTTGTGGAATTAGGCGTTGTGTTATTAGGCGTTACGGTATTAGGCGGTGTGGTTTTTCGTAGTCAACTTCTATTGTGGTGGGGGTAAAATTAGACGTTATGGATTTTAGGCGGCGTGGATTTAGGCCGCGTGGGTTTTAGGCGGCGTGGTTTTAGGCCGCCCGGCATGCACTCATTTGGCCACGTGCGCCACTATATAGGCGGCGACGGCAAACCTACCGTCGGCTCTAGTGGCAAGCGGCTGCACAGCTACCGTCAACGGCAAATCTCCCGCGCGGTTTTTCTACCGCCCAGTGTGTAAGCTCCCATTTGATTCTTCGTGCCACTACTGAAACGACGGCGACGGTAGATTTACCGCCGCGGCAAAAACCGCTCAGTGTGTAACCAGCGTTACCGTGGTTATAATCTGTTTAAAACGTTACGTATGTCTCAACTCTGTACATGAAATAATTTAGAACTTCCAACCTACTACGTTAACATTGGCATTGTGGAGATTTTATTTTCAATATTGAAGATGCCTAAATTATCTAAAAGGGCCAAAACCATGGCATATATATATATATATATATATATATATATATATATATATATACAGGGTGAGTCATCGAAATGCCCGTCATCGATATCTCCCTTGTCGTTAAAAATACAGCATAAATTTATTAACAGAATTTTTCGTCTACTCAAGGGGCATAACTTAAAATTATTTTCACATATACAGGGTGTTGCATAACGACTTGGCAATAATTGTTCGTCTTTTTTTAAATGAAACACTCTATATATTTTTATATATTTTGAATTGTATTTTATTTACCTATACGAAGATATAAGTTTCATTTTAGTTTTCCGCGGCGTTGCCAAGTTATTCAATTTTTTCTCTAAAAAAAGCCGAATACACGTATTGTTTTATAAAGGCGTACTGAAGTTATTTTAATAGTAAAAATTATGAATTTATTTTTCTGTACAGCTGTAACTATACTCTTTGTTCTGACATAACTTTTTTTTAATGTTATTATACAGGGTGTTCAATACAGAGAATCAAATTTACTCAATTTCAAATGGCTATAACTCGTAATTTTCAAATGGAACACCCTATATTTTATTATTATGTTGTGTGTATTTTTGCATCTTCTTATGTTATAAAGGGTGTCGTATGCCTAAAAACATTAATTTCGAAATTAATTAAATTAATGTTTTTAGGCATAGGACACTCTTTATAACATAAGAAGATGCAAAAATACACACAACAGAATAATAAAATATAGGGTGTTCCATTTGAAAATTACGAGTTATAGCCATTTGAAATTGAGTAAATTTGATTCTCTGTATTGAACACCCTGTATAATAACATTAAAAAAAAGTTATGTCAGAACAAAGAGTATAGTTACAGCTGTACAGAAAAAAAAATTCATAATTTTTACTATTAAAATAACTTCAGTACGCCTTTATAAAACAATACGTGTATTCGGCTTTTTTTAGGGAAAAAATTGAATAACTTGACAACGCCGCGGAAAACTAAAATGAAACTTATATTTTCGTATAGGTATATAAAATACAATTCAAAATATATAAAAATATATAGGGTGTTTCATTTAAAAAAAGACGAACAATTATTGCCAAGTCGTTATGCAACACCCTGTATATGTGAAAATAATTTTAAGTTATGCTCCTTGAGTAGACGAAAAATTCTGTTAATAAATTTATGCTTTATTTTTAACGACAAGGGAGATATCGACGACGGGCATTTCGATGACTCACCCTGTATATATATATATATATATATATATATATATATATATATATATATACGATATTTTGATGCTGAAAAAGCACATAATGGACCCACAATTCCTATTTCTGCAAGTAGGGAGGTAAATATTTTTAAATAAAATTGAGGTCACAAATTATACCTGAACTGTGTGTAAAATGTTGCGCAAACACAAACTTACGTGGAATCAACTATATCTATGGTTACGAATGGGGTCATCCGAGTCATCAAAAAAAAAGTTACCGTTTTTATTGCAAAAATAGAATCTATGACTCTTACCCTGAATATTACGCTAAAAAATATCCAAAATTATAATAATTTTCATTCATAATTTTATTAAAACATTTTCCCGGTATCTTTTTCGTGGAATGGCAATATTCTGCCCTCGTGGAACGTTGAAACTCGCCTACGGCTCGTCTCACAAACTTTCCACTCGAGCTGAATATGCTTCATTCCACACTTTTTGCAGAATATACTATTTTTTATTACGGTTGTGGAATAACCACGTGAGTATTAAAAATATTTTTGCAGCCGAGATATAAATATTATATTTTTTATGAAATTTAACATTTGGCTACGTCACTGTCCCACATACTCGATTTTGGTAAAAACTCTAATTGTATTGAACTAAATATAGAAACGTTATATCCTTTTTAGGTCCCGCACATACTCGATTTTGGACGAAAACTCTAATAATTAAGCTAAGCTTATACCCTTCTTGAATCCTACTAGATTTGGATTTATTTTTTTTTTTACGTGCATCTATGCATTTTTCGCAGATAAGCGTTTTATTCTTTCCCTTTACATACTTTCTTGTCGTGTAAAATGTATCATTCCCGTTCTAGTTTTAAAGGTATTTGACTTAAAATAAATATTATAAGTATAATTTCAAACAGCCTGTATTTATTAAATAATAAAATACATTGTGCATAAATTGATATTTTCGGGTGTGTTAATTTACAATAGGTATTTAATTTATCTCTGTTTTATAATATTATATCGTTAAACGTAAGTATTTCATGAATGTACAATTTTAATTCTAATAATTTTACGCCTGACCCAATGCTCGAATACTGTTCAAAATCGCGGACTGAACGGAAAGATTGTGTGTGAGTAGCAAGTAGTAGCAATAGAAATTTTCTTTTGCTCGTCCGCTGTGTAGAGTTACGTTATTATTTGACAACACTGCACATCCCACGCTGCAGACATTAGCGCAGACCAAAACCACCCGTTCAGTTATAACTTACACGAATAGGTGGCAGCATGTCCTGATGCATAATTTCGTATAAAATTCCGCCATATTCTATTACAGAAATCCCATATACATTATTTCTCTATAACCTTTATACTCACTGATATCACTTACTATTAAATCGTATTTATATAAAATGGACACTATTCGATCTAATCGGCATTTAGGGTTAAAATAAAAATGTCCAGTGGACTAAAATGTAAAAGTGCGTATAATTTTGGTTAACATGCATTGTTAACATAATATTATATTTTTAGGTTGAAACTTCAGGAAGGCAGAAATCGAACAACAATGAAAAATTGTATAATTTTCTGTATATTATTCCTATGTTCGTCATCTCTAGGACAGGTAATTAATTGATTCCTAAACTAAACGGAGTAATCTGAAGTTGACTCGCAGAGTCGTATTTACACTGTGTAAATACCTACGAGAAAAATATCGCTAGATTTTTTTGGCGGCGAAATTAAATTTAACCTATCAGCGTGCAAACTCGGAACAGCGACGACAACAGCTGACGAGACAAGATGGAGAACAATCGTTTGTTTACATTACAAAGTTTGTGTGGTGTAAAACTGGTGTTACATCAGCCAATCAAAAACGAGCATTTTTTGCATTCCAACTTCAGATTGCTCCGTTTAGTTTAGAAATCAAGTATAGATACTGATTTGTTCAATACATTGTTTAATTATTATCACACTGGTTCGTTCTTTTTGTACTCAATTGTTTTAATACATAAAAATCGTGGGAAGTAACATTTATTAATATAAATTTTGTTATTTTGAAGATGATTTTATTGTAGAATGTTCAAGAAAGCCAGTGTTCTTTGCATTTTTCCCGATTGACTACACTGGGAAATTGAAATGTAATTACGGTTTACCTGAAAACGATTTGACAATATAATATTAGTCGAAGTTGCGGTTTGGTCAAATTACGAAATGTGAAATTACAATTTGTCTAGAATACACTTTGGCTAAATTACGGGTTGGCATATTTACGTTTTGACAAAGTTCCAGATGAACAAATTACAGTTTGACTAAAATGCAGTTTGGCTTCATTATTTTTGGTCAAACTGCGCTTTGACAAAACTATATTTGTCCAAATTGTGTGCTCCCAACAATCAATGTGACAGTCTAGAGACTACCTATTAGTTATGTGTTTCTTTACATGGAAATGGTGCAGTTGGCAACAGAAGATGAATACTACACTGCAGCTGTAGTGGAATATGCTTCATTTTATAATAACACACAGAGTCCAGAAGTGAACATCAGGAAAAATGTGGAAGAATATGTGATTTACATCCGCAGAGCAAAAGATCAAGTATGTTGAGTTGGTTACATTATTCTAATTTGAAGTAAGTAATATAAGTCATTATAAAGTATGCAATAAATAGTATGTTAATATTTATATTTACACAGCCAATGAACTATAATGAACAAATTTTAAACTCAATACCTTTCGAAATATTTTCAAATATTTAGATTTAGGATCTCGAGAACCATAAGAGATACGAAGTTGGTTAAATTAGACAAAAGTTGCCTAAAACCACGCCGCCTATAACCCACGCGGCCTAATTCCACGCCGCCTAAAATCCATAACGTCTAATTTTACTTCGTATCTATTATGGTTCTCGAGATCCACATGCTTAAACAGTTTCATAGGACATCCTGTATACATAATTTTTGTAAGTACGTAACTTGGGGTGATTTCGGACAGTAGGGGTAAACGCGGACACAGCTATTTTTTTTGTATTCCATTCAAGATCACGAATGCGCGTCGCGAAAAAACAATGGTAACGGTTCAAACTTGTCAGTTCAAGTCTAACCGAGGTACAGTAGACTGCGTCGCTGCAAATTAACTTTTTTTATGCCATTTATTTAAGAGCTTTATAATCTCCATGTTTTACGCATTTTTTAAAAGTATAAAAAGAAACTGTTGTATAGTAAATGTTATTAAAACTATCATTACATGTTACCATTAGTTTTGTTGGGACCTTTATTGTTAACATTTGTGCTTAAAATGAAAATTATATTTTTTAGTTTAAACATTAAATGTATATTAATAAAAAAAAATTGGCTTTAGGTGGGGCGAAATCGAACATAATGGGTAGGAAATATAAAATAAAAATTGGCATAAAATTCATGAATTACAATGTGAATATATTAGAAAAAGCTATTTCTGATATTAAATGTAAAAAAAACCTTAAAACAAGCGGCGGAGTGTTATGGCATACTAAAATCCACTTTACATGATCATAATAATAGTCCAGTCGAGAAAGACATTCAAATAGAAAAAATTAGGGGGAGCGATTTTTTTTTAACTTCGGGTTGATTGTTGGAAGTCTAAATCTCGATTTTCGAACTAATCCCGCCATTGCGTTCGCCGCCATCTTGATTTAAAGTTCAATTTTTTCGTTTTTCTGAAATAACTCGTTAATTTACAACTTTAGAGCAAAAATGGTAGAATTCAAAGTTGTTGGAAATTTAATTTCCCACAAGTTTGGTCATTATCATTTTTACGCTAGGATCAATATTTGCAGAGTTATACTATCAAGTTTATCAAAAAATCGTAATGGGTGGAATTTTATTTCCTTCAACTTTTGTTCTCGCATATTTTTTTTACTCCACGATCAATATTTTCGGATTTATACTCAAATCGGAGGTGAATTTTTTTTATTTTTGAAATATTTCGTTTATTATGTATTGACATAAAATTGTAATGGAGAATGTAGAAGAGTATTTTGTGTCTTTTACATCTGGTTGTGTATTTTTTTATTTTTCAAATATCTCGTTTATTAAACTTGTGGGAAATTAAATTTCCAACAACTTTGGATTCTACCATTTTTGCTCTAAAGTTGTAAATTAACGAGTTATGTCAGAAAAACGAAAAAAATTGAACTTTAAAACAAGATGGCGGCGAACGCAATGGCGGGATTAGTTCGAAAATCGAGATTTAGACTTCCAACCATCCCCCCAGAAGTTTTAAAAAAAATCGCTCCCCCTAATTTTTTCTATTTAAGGCTATTTTTATGTCTATCTCGACTGGAATATAAGGGAAGTTATAAAAAGAAGAAAATGTGTTTAATTTTCCACATTAAAGTTAAGTTTACCTTCACACATATATTTTTTTCACTTTTTTGTCTGAATTCAAACATACTCTTGATTGAATATGAATTTTGATGAAAAATATATGGGTGTACGGGTTCACCCCTACACATAGGGGTGAATCCGGACACTATATAACAAAAAAAAAATGTGTGATATACTTTAAAAATGTATACTTTTTCAACGCAAGTTTATTTTAGAAGTATGCTAATGTCCAAATTATTTTTTTCTATTTTTTGCAACAAAAATAAGCAGGTGAATTGCAAAAAACCTTAAAAAGCGTCCGAAATCACCCTAAGTTACGTTTTCGTATTGTAAATTTATTATAATAATAATTATAATATATTATATTATAATAATAATTGAATTTTTTAAAATGTGTATAATCTTGATTTAAATTTTTTTCTGCACGCCCTACCAAAAAAGTCACGCTACGCCACTGCTATATAATAACTATTATTCGATTATATTTATATCTTTAAAACAAATGGCCATTATGGTGGTTGGCTTCTAGCCGTTAAAATGGGGAAAAGTATGTTTAGTTTTCCCATTAAAATTGAAGTAAGAATTGAAATTTTCGAATTAACTAAGATATTTTTGAAAAGTTTAAGGATGCTCCCTCTTTGCTCTAATGTCAGTTTTTTAAAGCTTTTTCTTCAATTTTTTTATCTGCATGGCTAAACATGTCCAATTTTGTGAATATTTAATGTGTATTTTAATACAGTCCTACATAAAAATTCTAAAAAGTGGCATTAGAGCAAAAAGAGGGCAACTTCAAGCTTTTCGAAAACGTCTTATTTATTTAAAAATTCTTATTGTTTAAACTTTAAACCAATTTTATGGGGAAAACTGCATGTTGTTTTTCGTTATTTGGACGACTGGTATTGATCCATTTTAAATTTAATTTTCTGGAATACAAAATTCAAAAAATGTTCAATTTATTTATTCAGATATATAATATTATTAAAGTAATACAGAGCGTTCAGCAAAACTTATAATTTGACTGTGCAACCGCCTTAAACATAGATGTGTTAGAACAAGGTTCCTATAATTATTTAAATTTCAGAATGCAGACATAATAGTGTTCCCGGAATGTGGCTTGACAACTACGAATCTACCGGTGAATATTCCAGATCTTGTGCCGTACACCACTAACATCCCAGACGCTGACAAACGCATAGTTCCATGTGGCAATGACGTATATACCGACGTAAGTACCACAAAATAGGGTTATGCCAATTACCTATTATGAGTTTAGTCCATTCAACGAATGCCCTAAAAGGGGTTGTAAAGTGCGTGGGTTCCTATCCAAGGTCTCACTTCAGAAACTTGTTCAGGGTGGGTAGGACTTAAACATACTAAAAGTCCTGCCGTTTAGGAAGAGAGGGAAGAGAGAGGAGTCACAAAAATGGTTTTTTGTTTTTCAATTATATCTCGAAAACGGTGCTTTGTAGCGAAAAACATTCCAACAATAAAAGAAAGCTGATAAAATTCTCTACAACTTTCATTGTATACACTTTCTACAATTTCCACACGTTTTCGAGATATACGCTTTGGAAAAGTGATAATTTTCGATAAAATAATTTTTACCCCACGTTTTTTTCAAAAAACGGGACCATTTTCGTGCCCCTCTCCCTTCACTCTATTCCTAGACGTCAGGACTTTTAGTATGTTTAAGTTCTAATCACCCTGAATAAGTTTCTGAAGTGAAATCTTGGATATAGGAACTCACACACTCTACTCTTGTAAGTTTAACAGGGAGTGAGATACAATCCAGAAAAGATGCAATTTAGCGAAATTTTTACTCCAGAAAACGTCAAACTTTATTTTGAAGAAGTATAAAAGTTAGTACCTACATTATAGGTACGTGCCCCCTCCTCCTCTGAAAAAAAGTGTAGCCACTCTCGTAGGCCGTACTGGGGCTGTGTATTGCGAGTTGCAATTCCAAATTTTTAGTTTTTACTTCCTTGTACGGAGAAAGGAAGTATTGTAATCGCGAAAAATTTTGGTTCTCAGATTTTGACGGAAATATCCATTTTGACCTTTTCTGAATCCATTATGACTAGTTTCGTCGTGACGTCTGTACGTACGTACGTACGTACTGACGGACGGACGGACGTACGTACGGACGTATGTATGTCGCATAACTCAAATACGGTTAGACGTAGAAAGTTGAAATTTTGTATTTAGGACTGTTATAGCATCTAGTTGTGCACCTCCTATTTTTTGTTTCAATCTACAAACCGGAAGTAGTACTTTTTTCAAATATTTCGATAAATATTTAATTTAAGACAAATTTTTTATTTTAAATGAAAGATTATGTGATTATTATCTACAAACGGTATTTTATAAATATTTTTGTATCTGGTATCATTTAAGAATAATTAAAGTATATATTTATAATTTAGTATTTCGGTATCTTGTAGTCCATGATCAATTAACATTTGTTACTACGTAAAATTTAAATGATTATGAGATGACAGTGACAGTGATAATATTGTTTATATCTTCTTCTGCAGTTTAAATAAAATGACTAAAATATATTTGTGAGTATAGTAGCAGTAGTAGTAGAACTTATATATTAATATATTTGTATAATAAGCTAAAAGAATAAAGTAGGTATGGCGGGAGGTCTACATTCTACATTTTAGTTATTAAGAAAAGTATGAACAGTTCAATAGGCGTACAAGGAAGTTATGTGGTGTCCACGTCAGATTTTTTGTATTTATCTTGAAAATAGTTAATAATACGAGGAAAACTCAAGTCCTCAGTTTTCAAAATATTGTACCTATCTAATAGAAAAATGTTCGTAGATTTTAAAGCAGAAAACCGGGAGTCGATATTTTGATCCGTTCATAAGTTAAGTACAGTTCATCAAACACAATAAGTATAAAAAATTTGAAAATTTCTAAATTTTAGTTATAAATTGGTTATTTGAAATTAATTATATTAGGGAATACACGGAATGAATAAAAGGGAAAGAGAACAAGAAGAAGAAGATTATAATAAAGTATTCAACAGAAGCAAAAAAATTTTGTACTCACCGGAACAACGAAAAAGAATTGAAAGAGAGGAAGGAACAAGAGAGGTGGAAGTAGCCGCTGAAGAGGAAACCATAGACAAGGAAAAAATGGAAGAACTCAAAAAGCTGATGAAAACAATCATAGACAAAATGGATGAAAACTTGAATGAAATAAAACAAGAGCTAAAAGAAATGAAGACAGATATGAGAAGAAAGGAACAAGAATGGAAAAAAGAAAAGACAGCCCTTGAAGATCGTATAGAGAAGCTGGAAACAAGAGAAGAAATCAGAGAAAAAGAGCAAAAGAAAAATAATATAGTTATAAAAGGTTTACAAGGAAAGGACTCAGAGAATGACATAAAGGAATTCCTGAGAGATAAGCTGGAAGTACAGGTAAACATAAATAAAATATACACAATCAACAAAGGGACTGAAAGAGAAGTAACAAAAATAGAACTGGCAAATTGGGAACAAAAGAGAGAAGTAATGACAGCAAAAAATAAATTGAAAAATACGAAAATATATATAGACAACGACTTAACATGGGAAGAAAGAAGAATACAGAAGGAAATAAGGAGCATAGGAAAGGAAGAAAGGGCCAAAGGATCCACGATTAAAGTAGGATACCAAAAAGTAATAATCAACGGTGAACTCTACACATGGAATAAACGAGAAAATGGAGTAAGTAAAGGAGAGGGGAGGCAGACCCAAAAATTTCCAAAAAAGTAAGGGAATGCAAAACAGGGACAGAAAAGAAGGACACGAACAAGCGAACGGACCGGTTAATGCAAATAGGGACATGGAATATAAGAAGCTTAAATGGAAAGGAAACTGAACTGATAGAAGAATTTGAAAAGGCAAATCTGGACATACTAGCTATAACAGAGACAAAAAAAAAAGGTAAAGGAATAGTTAAACTCAACAATAACCATATACTAATATATAGCGGAGTCGAAGATAATGAGAGAGCAAGAGGTGGAGTAGGATGTGTCATAAACGAAAAAATGGAAAAGATAATAAAAGACTGGAACTGTGTAAGCGAAAGGATAATGATAATAAAATTTGAAGAGAAGACAATAACACCGACAAATATAATGATAGTATACGGACTGAACGAGGACGAAAACAAAGCAAACAAGGATGAATTTTGGGAACAGTTACAATCAGAATACGATAAACTTAGAGAAGCAATATACATAATAGGAGACTTGAACGCAAGAGTGGGAAACAAAAATAAAGGAATAGAAAACATAATAGGTAAACATGGAGAAACAATAAAAAACAACAACGGAAACAGACTTCTTGATTTTTGCATCATAAACAATCTTAAAATCCTAAACACTTTTTTTGAGCACAAAGAAATACATAAATTCACGAGAGAAGAAAGGAGTAGGAAGGAAAAGTCAATCATAGACTACTTCATAGCTAACAGTAATCAACTCAAAGAAGTTAAAGATATAAGAGTGCTGAGAGGTAGTGAAATAGGAAGCGACCACTATCTAGTAGTAGCAAAAATGATGACAAACACGCTAAGAGAAACACCAAAACAGAGAATAAGTAAAAAAGGAGCAGAAAGAGAAAGATACAAAGTATCCAAATTACAGGATAAAGATATTCAAGAGAAATACAAAAATAAGATAAGTGAACTAATACAATCAACAACGAAGCCTAATACAGAAGACGTGGAAGAAATATGGAGCATCTTTAAACACGTAATATCAGAAGCAACAAAGCAGATATGTGGTACAATTAGAATAAGAAATGATAAAAAACAAACCCGTTGGTGGAACGCGGAAATTAAAGAAGAAATAAAACGAAAGAAACAAAAGTGGAAAGAATACTTAAACACAAGAAACATGGAAGACTACGAAAAATACAAAATACAAAGAACAGTGGTTAAAGTACAAATTAAGAAAGCAAAGGAAAGAACATGGGAAGAATTTGGAACCAGGATGGAGGAAAACTTCAGAGGAAATCAAAAATTGTTCTACAAAACTCTAAATGAGACTAGGAAGGAAAAGCAAAACACATTAAAACAACTAAAAGATAAACAAGGAAGAATACTCAAAACAGACGAGAATATAATGGAAAGATGGAAAGAACACTTTGTAGAGCTCTTGGAAGGAAACCAGTCTGCAAAAGAGGGGGAGGAGGAAGACAACACCAAAACAGAGAAATTTGTAAGCAAAACCGAGAATGAAGATGAAAACATAACGGAAGAAGAAATAAGAAACGAAATTAAAAAACTCAAAAATGGAAAAGCACCAGGACATGATGGTATAAAACCGGAACAATTAAAATACATGGGTAAAGAGGGGGAACAATTACTACATTTATTGCTGACGAAAATATGGGAAAAGGAAGCAATTCCAACAGACTGGGAGAAAGCGGTGATATTCCCAGTACATAAGAAGGGTGACAGCCGAAATTGTGGTAATTATAGGGGAATATCATTGCTTTGTACAACAGCTAAAATATATGAGGCGATCCTAGAAACCAAACTACGGCAGAAGACAGCAGCAAACTTAGAGAAATCACAGAGTGGATTCATGAGAGGGCATTCTACGCAGGACCACATCTTCACGCTAAGAAAACTATCAGAAAACGCAATGAAGCAAGAAGAAAAATTATACATAGCGTTTATAGACCTAGAAAAGGTCTTTGACCGAGTACCAAGGGATAAAATGTGGAAAATCTTGAGGGAACATCAAGTAAATGAGAAACTAATAAAATCCATAGAAAGTATATATAGGAAAACAAACAACTACATAAGAACAGGCAATTTAACTTCTGAGGAATTTACAACAGACCAAGGACTCAGACAAGGTGGAGCACTGAGTCCATTATTATTTATAATATTCATGGACAACATAATAAAAAGAACAAAAGATAAACTAAAAAAAGTAGAAATAGGATACAGGAAGTTAACAAGAACTACGATAACGGAATGCGCATTTGCAGACGACCTGGCATTGTTAGCGAAAAGTGAGACCGATCTACAATACAATATAGATATATGGAATGAAGAATTAGATAGACATAAAATGAAAATAAACACAGAAAAGACTAAAATCATGGTGGTAGCGAAGGAACAAGTAACGACTAATTTAATACTGAACGGAAAAAAGCTAGAACAAGTAGAATCGTACACTTATTTAGGTTCAGTGCTTAGCTACAACGGAGAAATGGACCATGAAATAAACAACAGGATACAGGCAGCAAACAGAAGTTACCACATGCTGAATAAAGGTATACTTAGCAACAAACAAGTTACAAAAAAAACAAAAATGACACTTTATAAAACAATATTCAGACCAACGCTACTATATGGAAGTGAGACATGGACATTGAACAATACAGCAAAAAGTAAAATACAAGCGACAGAAATGAGGTACCTAAGAAGAATAGAAGGAATTACAAGAATGGATAGAATTAGAAATGAGCAAGTAAGAACGAACCTGCAAGTAGAAAGCATACAATCCACAATAGACAAAAAACATCTAGCCTGGTATGGACATCTACTGAGGATGCCGGAAGGAAGACAAACGAAAACAATATGGGAGACAAGAATAAAAGAAAAGAAAAGAAGAGGAATACCGAAAAAAACATGGGAGGATAATATAGATGAAATACTGAAGAAAAACAATATTAGCACATGGGAAGCTAAGAAACTGGCGAAGAACAGAAAAGAATGGAAAGAATGGATAGAGAAAATAACTTAGGGACAACAACAAAGATAATCTCGACACCCGTAAGGGTATAAGGGATTTAAAATGTTTATATATATATATATATATATATATATATATATATATATATATATATATATATATATATATACATACATATATATATATATATATATATATATATATATATATATATATATATATATATATATATATATATATATATATACATACATATATATATATATATATATATATATATATATATATATATATATATATATATATATATATATATTACGGTGTGAAACATTTGTCACTAAAACGTTTTGAAAACGTTTAAAACTCATTGGCAATTATCATCAACAAGCAAAAGGTTACTATGGCTAAAATATATCCAAATGACTTCTAGTTATTTCTTTTATTCCTACATAGCCACAAAAGCGTTTCTGAATCTCTAAATACATCCCTAATAACTAAAACTGTTTAGTTTTTTTCTGGTCAAAAATGCTAAAATAATGACAATTTGCAACTATCGTATGACCATGACCATTGTTCAGTGGCTGTTGTCAATTATGTTTCATCTTTGCTAAAAATTGTTAGATATTCTACTATATCTTTTTATAATTCAAACAGTGTTTTTTTACTGTTTTTCTGCTTTGTCGTATAGTTGTGGGATTACAAACTCATAGCAAATAGGTACTGTCAACTTTAAAACATTATTTTAATTACTAGGTAATTTATAAAAATATTTTTAAAATAAATAAATTTTAAAACAGATCTATACCAATAACAATACTGAAAAAATAATCGGTATTTCAATTGATGTAACCTAATATTTAAAAATATTTTCGTTATTAAGCAGATATTATATCATTACGAATTCGCAAAAAACTTTGGAAAATGAGAAGAAATATAACAAATTGTAGCTCGAACATCCCCGAGAGATGGTGCCATCACGTCGCGAGGGGTAGGGGCACGGCCGTCTCTATTTATCAGGCCGGAGTCTTCACACTGGCAACAGCGCACCGAGTACCGGTAGTGGTCCTACGCGCGCTATACGTTGTATGGGAAATTTCAAAAATATGCAGTAAAAACATGTTTAATTATAGAATTTTCAAGTGTATAATTAAACAATGTATAAAATAAATAAGTTTGCACAACATAATAACTTTTCATCTTTTGGAAATTTGAAAGTTGTTACGTAACCATCCTTAATTTTGGAATCGTAATTACTTTTGCACCCTGGCGCAGAGCAACGACGTGGCATCTGATATATACAAAAATTACAAATTAAATAGTACAATATTCATTAACAGTTTTTTCTTCTTCTTGTAACGTTATGACGGGGTCTACGTCAAATCGTTACACTGACCTAACGCAGGATGAGGTTGCCGGCTTCTCAGCGGAGAAGGGGGGTTCGACTTAATAAATAGGCGCCACACAATTGAGCAGAGCTGCACGTAATGTTAACAGCGAATTTATTGAAAGCTACAGTTAACAATAATATCAACAATATGGGAGTACGCGTCCCCAAATCTGATCGCTCTGTATACGCGGCAGAGAGCAACACTGAAATCGCACAGCGAGTCGTTCGACGCGTAACAGTCAGGACTAAGTGCAACGATAATGAATGACGTTTTGAGCCTGACCGCGAATTCGAATGGTACCACACGAGACGCGCGTCGCGCTAACGTAGCAAGATAGAAATAATAATAGAAAATTAGCCCTAAGTGCTATAGCGGCAACACACCGACTGTGGATAAGATAAACAACTTTGCAAATGCAGATTATGACGTATGACCGATCAGACCCGGACAGCGGTCCTCTGATAATTAACAAAACTCCAAATAATAATGATAGATACTCAGGTACGTAAAACATAAAATATGCGATAAAATAAACAAAGTAAATAATAATAATATTCTTAGCTGCTGACGGAATCCGGTCGACTGATCCCCTCCACACGCTAAGACTGATTCGGCGTCCCGAAGTTGAACGAAACTAGGCGAAGTAATGCGTGGCCAAGGGAGCGTTCCGTTGCCTCGATTACTCGATGCAATGAGTTTTCGCTTTTGTGAGTATTCTATGCACCGATACGTACTCGTGGCCAATGGCGGAACTCGGAAGATCTCGGAACGCTTCGTTCAGATCGTAGGATCGGCAATTGCAGAATGATGCAACGAATTGATGACTTCTCACTCGCAGTGCAATGACGATTTTCCCAAAATATTGGAAAATGCAAAGCATGCGTGCATTCACGTCCAGAGTGTGCAAATGAGATATACGTAACGTAACGTAAAATTGAATTAAGAAATCGTAAATAAAAAAAAGCCTGAAATAAAGTTTACCATTAGACGCATGTACAGAGATTAGCGGTTAGGGCGGGAGAAATTACTGAATATCGCAAATTGTTCTATATTTTTACTGACTTGAATTAAACTAAAATGAATAAAGTAAATAGGACTAATAAACTGAATAACGTGTAACTTTAATTTTATTTACCTTCGATGTTAAGCGGCTAAAAGTGAGAGATGTATCGTTGATTTAATCCGGAAAAATCCGAGGAATAGTTATTTATAACAACCAAAATATAACTAAACTCAATGCAGCACTAATTCTCAAATCCCCAGTGGGTATCAAAATCACTTCACAACGCAAAATTGATCTACAAAAATTAGCACTAACTCAATCGATCTGATCTCAAGATACTGCAAAAATTGACTAAAAGTCGTTACACGAAATCTTCTAGAATAATTAAAATCTAGTTAAGTCTGGTAGTAATTAATTGATTTGTACTTAAGCCAATGACCCGCGAGTTCTCTGTTACATGTCGCCTGATTGCAAACTTCGACGAAATGCATCCCTGTAAGGGTGGTTGCTCTAACAATGTTGAATTAAACTCAACAATAACAACATAAAGATAGCAATAAACTAAGACATGAAATTAACTAAAACACACATTGTAGCATCCACAATCTCAGATTCCAGGGGTAAGGTTGGGGAAAAATATAAATTAAATACTCAAAGAAATATTCAAATGATAACAGATTAAACTACGGTAGATGTCGCAAGTCGCGCACGTCAAATTTCAAGACAACTGTCAGCTGGCGTATGTAAACAACCAAAACTATGAAAATAGATTACTGAAGCTAAATTCTAATTTCCAAAATGAAATGAAGTTACAGTTAAGAAGAAATTGAATCAAAAGTTAAGTGATATTCTAAATATGAAATATTCTACATTTACTTTACTAATAAAAACTTCCTTTTTAGGTTACATAAAATCAAACACGGAAGAGAATGAAAAGGATTAAATGGAAATCGGAATGGATGCAAAACTGGCACGTAACATTCTATTACACATAACATTATTTTAATTTTGATGGAAACATTTATTTTAAACGGTATGATGACAACAATCAACTTACTTTAAAATTTAGTTTTGTTTTCTTTGTGTTCACAAAAATGAAAAATAATATAGGATATAATAAATAGGACTAATAATAAGTTTTTATTAATATTTCTTACCTTCAATTTTAAATATGATTTAGTATTTTACTAAATTATAAACAAGAAGACGAACGCTGAATGTAGCTGAACCTAAACACGGCTACCGGGAACTCAGAAACAGTAACAGCGGTCTTGCGCGCTTATAATAATGGATCGTGAACGCATTAAATTTTAGTTTCTAAGTCAAATATCTCACGATACAATTAAGATATCGTTATAATTCTTTTAACAGAAAAAAATTTGAATATTTCTCAACACTTCGTACGCTTATACTATATGTCTATTTTAACAAATACAAAAGTTAGCAGCATACTACTTTTTTACATTATTTATGAACATAGCATCTTTTAAATAATTATTACAATTTTATTATAAACAATTTCCAATTAAAAACTTATATTTGTTAAGAACATTGTTATGAAAATAATTGGTAAAAATTTCATTACGATATCTGCAGTAGTTTCTGAGTAATTTAAAAATAAGTTGAAAAAGTAATGTATTCATTTTTGTTCGTTTTGTGAAAATAGGACCGCTAGTCTTGTTGCCATAATGTGCACACTCCGGCCTGATAAATAGAGACGGCCGTGGTAGGGGATGACAGTCAGTCATTCAACAAACTCTTATATGGTTTGTGCTGCACGCGTCTTGCGCCTCCGGTACTCGTGAAACTTTTGTATAACTATAATAATTAATCTATTCTAATTTATATTAACATTTCATCTGTTTATTCATTTATGTAAGCAATATGATATAATACCGTAATATGAAATAGTGTTTTTTAGAATATCTGCGTTTGATTATCATTTATTAAACTACCTTGCACGTAGCAAACTTAGAGTCGAACCGTAACTATTAAAACTTATTACAAAATCTATTATTTGGTCACAAGAACTTAAAATTAACTAGACCTTTATCTTGTTGGTTTCTAAAAGCCATTTGGAATAATAATAGTTATATTTTAGCCACATTTTAGCATTTAAATAGTCATCACAATTGTTTAATTTTCCTGCGTTTTCGCCATCTTTTCCTTTATACATGAAGGCATCCATTTTTTTACAAATACTACAAATTGAAGATTAAAACGTTTTTAAAAAGATTTTCTTATTTAAATCAGTATTTAAACATTCCTCATATCCCTTTTTAGCATCTATATACAACCTGGTATTAAATTATAAATAATATATTTTTACAATATATTTAATTGATAAATCAAACCATGTAAGTAAAGCAAATAGGACCGGCGCACATAATTTTTCAAAGTATCTTTATAACTTCTGCAATAAATATGATTGGGCATATAAAATTTCTATATCGATTAATTTGACATTTCAGCAAATAATATTCTTATAATTACTATCTGTAAAAAGTATTGCTAGCCATTTTTCACTTAGTTATATTACGGACATTAGAGAACAAAATTGCTAACTACATTCCAAATAATAACTAAACAGTCAAAATATGGCAATTTAGTGGTCATAACCAGTTTAAGACTTAATTGTAGCTTTATGCTTTTTGGTAATATTGTAGTAATATTTTCGTCAAAATAATTTATAAAATGGCAAAAAAATAAGACACAACAACGTTTTCACAACCAAAATATAATTCCCCATTTACGTAAAGAAAACGTTTTCAAACTGTTTTAGAAAGGTCTTGATTGATGGTAATTATTGCCAAAAAGATTTTCGAACTGTTCTCATGACGTTGTGATATTCAAAATACAGCAACAAATGCTACTTTGGGTTACATATTAGACGCCGCATGGCATTGCAGATGTAGAGCTTGTTTTGAAGCCGACACTTACTTGGGAGGGAGAACACCGGGGAACGGGAGATAGACCGCGTTGGTAATGCGTGATGCCTAGTTTACTGTAATGTTGTCGTGTTTCTGTTTACGTTATGTGACAAGCGTTTCGAAGGTTAGGTTTTAGTATTGTTTTATGTTTTGTGAAACACTTCTTAACCCTACAATAGTCGCGCGAACATTTTTAACACCAGTAGTCGCGCCGGTGTCACAGACCGGGTGTTTCGAATTACGATTTTTAACAATCATTATGATTTTTTAGGATAAGATAATATCTAGGACACCTTAAAAGTTAATTTAAATATTATATACGCCATTTATAATACTGTATTAGACAGAATATAACTATAATGAAATTTCAGAGAAATTCAAGTTAAGTTTGAACAAGAAAATCAAGTTTATTAATATAAATAAAAATAACATAAAACTATATATTTAGATGCGAAGGGATATGTAGAACATTTATATTAATTTAATTATTCATTTTCTAGTGAATTTTCAATGTACCCAAGTAACAATGACTAACCGTCGACCAAAATATGACGTCACAATTTGGTCATATTTAAGTCATAATCTGACATCATATTTTGACGTCTTAAGACGTTAGATCCACGTCTTCACGTGATGTTCTGTGGTCATAATTCAGTCATAATATGACATCATATTTTGACGTCTTAAGACGTTGGATTCACGTCTTCAAGTGAGGTTTTGTGGTCATATTTCAGTCATAATCTGACATCATATTTTGACTTCTTAAGACGTTGGATCCACGTCTTTAAGTAAGGTTCTGTGACAATATTTCAGTCATAATATGACATCTTATTTTGACGACTTAACAAATTGGATCCATGTCTTCAAGTGATATTGTTCTAAATATATACCGTGACCTAAAAATAATGTAACCTACAATTCTGATATTTTAAAATGTTAGGATTTAGAATACAACATGTCTTCAAGTTTGGTTTTTTGGTTATCATGATGATTTTCATTTTTTGTCGCAGAAAAATTATAAAATCAGTCGTTTTATAAAACGCCTAGTCGTTTTCTGCATAATTCAGAATATTATGTCATATCATTTTCTTGCACAATATGCCGAAGCATTTAGTAGAAACTCTGAACTGAACTAAATAAATTATGAATTTGGAGGTTAGATCCTGATTACTTTTAACATTTCTTAGGTATGGAAGGCGTAAGGTTCGTAATGATACAAAATAGTCAGTTAGACATGACTTTATTGACGGACGTTTCGACTGCTAAGCGAGTCATCATCAGCTTTTATGTATCTTTTCATTACATGTTTGATAAATTGACAATAATCTAACAATATTTTTATAAATTGTAGTGATAGGGTGGATGTTACCCCTACGACATCTTGGCTTGATGTGCCAAGATGTCGTAGGGGTAACATCCACCCCATACGCATTTACGTCTTTTGATATTTTTGTTCTTTAGATTTTTGTTATTCGGCATCCTAAAAAGAATCGCCAAAAGTCAAAATCATAGCGTTTAGAATTTTCAATTATTTTATTTATAATTATTTTTTAAACGTAATGGGTTTAAATCTATATTATTATGTATTACTACTAAATTAATACACTACTACTATTCACTTCATATTGATATTTAAAAACATCAAACTATAAAGCCTAGTTTCCATGCATGCGTTTCATCCGTTCCGTTCTATCCGTCGCAAGTTGTGATTGGCTAGTTCAAATTATGAAAAATTGGCGCGTTGGTAAATGCAGCGACGGACAGAGTTCATCTACTCTCTACTCGTTGCAGCGCGACCTTGAAAACGGATGCTTTGATGTCAGTTTGACAGTTAGCAAGTGGTTTCATACGGTTATTTGTATTTGTTTGGTTTACCTAAGCAACATGATTAGCTTCGTAAGTTTATAAAATCGTAATTAATATTATGTCATAACAGCAGTGAATAGAAGTACCAATCAAAACATCAAAACGGATGGAACGCAACGGACACATGTGAACAGTCTAAATTTCATACGACGTCAAGTTTGCAGCGACGTATAAAACGGAACGGATGAAACGTATGCATGGAAACTTAGCTTTATGTCAGATTGGCCGAGAGGTTAGAGGCGTAGGATACCGTCCCGAAGTTCCACGCGAGTTCCACGTTCAAGTCCAGCTAGATCCAGATAAAATCGGATAAAATAAAAATTTGTCAATCTTCAACGAATTCTACTTCTAATACAAACAAAGAAAGTTAAAATATAAATTAATTAGTAATTTGTTTTTTAATTAAATTGCATAAAAATCGTCATATTATTATCAAAATATGATGTCACAATAACGTCTTTAAAGTCGTCATTTTGTCGTCAGAAAATGACGTCTCCACGCATTGACGTCTTCAAGACGTCTTTATGACTAAAATTATGTACGTTGTATCGACGTCATATTTGGTAATAATTGTTACTTGGGTATTTACGACATATATATGTGGTCGCGTTAAGATACGACTGCACATAAACAGACGACAACTAGCATTGAACTATCGGGTACAGTAATTAGGAAGGTACTTAAAAGGAACGGTTATTTAAGCCGCCCGGTCTCACAGACCGTGCGCGACTACTGTTTGTAGGGTTAAATTATGTTTTTTGTCAAATACTCCTAATATTTTTCAGTAGTTTATATAACAGTTACAAATTCTGTATTTAGTTGAACTTAAAACATTATCATGGTTAATCATTGTGTTATGCCAACGTGTGAAGTGTTTTCGGCTTCAAAAAAAGAAAAAATGTCATTAATGGCCGTTTGCACCGCTTCCACTTAAATTTTAAGTGTCACTTAAATGAAAAATATCGAATTGAACTCATGACAGCAATATTATGTCTACCTTTGACAATTTGATTTTGATTCTATATTGTTTGTTTATAGTCCAAGCAACAGGGAGTTTATAACAGGCTTACCTGGAAATAATTAAAGAAGTTTTGAAAATTGGCAGTTTAATGTAGTATCATATCGCGAATAATATACTAAATTTGCGACCTAGATAAAAATAGTTAATGTGTTAATTGTAGAGAATTAAATTATCTACAACTTTTGTATTAAAACTTTTTTTGTAGAGTTAATAGTTTGAGAGTTATCTCTATGTAAATGAGAGCGTATTTCTTGACATTGCATAAATGTTCTCTTTTCAGCCGGAATTTTATTTGTTGACGACTAGTTATTAGTTAATTATTTGTCTTATACTTTGATAGAAGTTTTTACAAATCATAATGATAAATAAATTATTTATTTGGGTATAGTTTTATGTTTCTATATATTAATACAATGTTTCGAGAAACTTTACGTTGTCTTCGTCCAGGTAATAAATGAATGTGTCAATTATTTTATGTATAAGAGAGCTACTATGATCTAAATATTCAAAAAATTGATGCCTCTGACATTTATTGTCTGACGTCAGATATAAGCGCTAACCATACATAACAGTTGTGCAGACGTTGTTTAGACAGTTTAGGTTTAGACATAGTTGATATTATACATTTAACATATGGACAACTTTCTGTTTAAATAAGCAAATAAAAATAATATGAAAATCGTTTAATTTCTTATTTTTCTCATGTTTTCAAAATACTGTAATAAATAGCAAAAATTTCGAGAATTAGAATAACGCAAAACAAAAGTAGATATTTAAAACCGTTGATTGGCGGCCATATTGAATTTCTATTTTAGAAATCCCTTTTCAAATGTTTTTATGACACCAAACACGGGATGATTCTGACAAATGTGTTCAAAATGGTGGCCGTTAATGGACGGCCATTTTGAATTTCTTTTTTCGAAAGTCATTTTCAAATGTTTTTATATGATACCAAACACGAAATGACTCGGAGGTATGATTATTTGTGGTTGGGGGGGAGAGGTTCGTGCCCAAAATTTTGACAGAATGCGTTATCATCGGCGACGAGTCTATGTGCCAAGTTTCAGCTTGACTGGGTAGCAGGAAGAGGTTTAATTAGCCCTACAAAGCCCGCGCCACAAAACAATCGAAGTTAATACTAAGATTACGTGGTTCCTCCCGGCGAAAATATTTTAATATCGACTTAACTAAGGCCTTAATAAAATTTAAAAATAATGTAATTTAAAGAAAAATGTTCAACAAATCTAATGCTGCGAACCAAATTTTGATATTTTTATTTGTTTAGAAACGACAGTTGTTTAAACTTTATGAAAACTAATTAATACAAAATTTTGCTGTTTTCTCTCCATGAAAATCCTCAATTTTGACACAGCAAAGATTTTTTTTTTAATTTGAAAATTTTCAGTGTTATATAAAAATGTTCAAAGAGTTTAATTCTGGAAACCGGAAGTCGATATTATACTCCATTTAATAATAACAGCTGATTTAATATTATAAATAAAAATATTGTTTTCATTTTTCAGTTTTTTTTCAAAGAATATCTAAAAATTCTGAATTTATCGTGCCTCTTAGATATTTTTCAAATTATGTATCTTATATAAAAATGTGTGTAGAATCCAATGCTTGAAACAGAAATTCGATATCTTTATCCGTTAAAAAATAACAGTTGAAAAACGCAAAAATGAACGTTTTTTTCCTTATTATGTTTTTAAGAATAAACAAAAATTATTCCTTAACAAGAACAACTAGAAAGTTGAAAATTATATTTCTTATAGAAAAATACCTAAGAAATCGATTGCTGAAAACCGGAAGTCGATACCTTTGTTCGCTAAGAAACTACAGCCATTTTTGTGTGGTAAGACAAGGATACTACTTTATTTAAATTGATAGAAAATGCTCAAATTAATTTTCTCGATTTTCTCGAAAACTGTGCTACTTACGTAAAAACTGCATACAACATTTTTATAGAGAATTGTCCATTCTATCTATTTCAATAAAAAATTTTCTCGAAATATTCACTATTTACGAGATAAACGCTAAAAACAAAAAATGGCGGCCATTTTTTCAATATGGCGGAGAGAGCGGCGACTCCTCAAGGTCGCAAATTTAGTATATTATTCGGGATATGAAACTACACTTTACTGCAATTTGCAAAACTTATCTAATTTTTCCAGGTAGAACTACCTATTGCTTGGACAATTTAAGTGGAAGCGGTGCAACTGGCCATTAGTGTGTAAGTTTTTCCCTTCGGGCTCTAGGGCTAAACTTTCTTCTCTTGAATAAACATTCATGTATCTCACTTGGTGTATAAATTTCTATAAATCAATTATTTCTTTTAAATTTTTGACCACAACCAATCAAAACCTACAAGGATGACGTCACAGTTCGAATATTAAAACTTTAAAAATTCATATCTTCTTTATTAATAAGAATTTTTCACTCATGTATTCACAGTACAATATAGTTTATACTGTATTTTAAGAAAAGAAAAAGAAAAAAAATGTTGGTGCATAACCCTATTGACAGTAAAATGATTCCGTATAACTGAGTTGGAAAAACTATGAACTGTAAAATAAATCTGCCTATTATAATAAAATGTGTTTTTCCTTACTTACAAATAAACTGTAAACTTATAGATAAATATACCATTTTATAGCAAATTTTATACTCCACAAAAAACTAAAAACTAAAAATGGCGGCCGTCTCTGGTACTTAACACTTTGGCACCATTTCTTATATGAAAGAGAATAGTTTAATTAACATGTATGCCAATTTTCACACTTTAATCACAAAATGCATAGATTTGTCCTATAACCGCCGGACTATCTATCGAATGTTCGTGAGATTTTCGAACTCGGCAAGCCTCGTTCGTCATCATTCTCACTCACACGATATCATTCACTTTCCTCGTTCAATATGTAATGCACTATTCTTACTGTGACATTTAAAATATTGCATTTAATATGAATTTTGTCAAAAATGTTTACTTAACTACTACTAAAACACCAATTTTAGATTTTTTTGAATAATAAAAATCAAATTTCTTTGAATGATTTGTAAAGCTGTGATTAACCATGAATTTTTTTCAGGTTCTTAAACAACTTTCATGTGCAGCAAAAGAACATGGAATATACGTAGTTGTAAATTTACCTGAAAGATCAGTGATAGACAAGGACGACTCGAAGGGTGACAAATTTTTAATCTTTAATACTAACATCGTATTCGATAGAAAGGGTACTATTATTGCAAAGTAAGTAGGTTACATTTTAAAATATTAAAATATGTTTACGTCACTTGGGGAGAGGAAAGCAGTGTTTTGCTCCCGCTGATGGAGGGAGGGAAGCAAGTTTTCCTCCCGCTCGAGAGGAAAGCAAGTGCGGGAGGAAAACACTGATTCCGACCCTCAATAAACATGTTTATGACCCTCTTTACGCACACACCCTCGTAACGTAAAATAATGTATGATCCACGGGAGGGAAAAGCACGCTTCCCTCCCTAGGTGCACAAAATACTATTACTGCACATGTGAATAGAAAACAAAATAATTATAGTCAAAAAGTACAATAACAAAAGTGCAATAACGGTTTTTCTATACGACTGTTATAGAATGTTATCATTCTTATATCATTTTCAATTATGGAATGGTTACATTCTGTCACTTGTTACGGAATGGATTCATTCCTTCACTAGTGATAGAATGAAATGTGGCGAGTTATAATAATTTAACTTTTTTCAATGTTTTTGGTTAGTGCTGGTAGCTTTAAAATACGTTTAGATTTATTAATTTTATGTAGAATATAATTTTATAAATACATATATTTTTATTTTAATAGTTGTAGGTTACGTTTTTTAATGCAATTAAATTTATAGTCGTAAAGAAAGTATAGTCTGCAACACGTGTGGAATGTCTATTCTATTCCGCTCTCCTGGAACCGTGAAACTCGCCTACGGCTCGTCTCACAAACTTTCCACTCGAGCTGAATATGCATCATTCCACACTTGTTGCAGAATATACAATTCCGTAGTATTGGATGATTTCTGTTGTACTTTTTGACTATAATTATTGTATAATTATTTTAATGTGTTTAATTCTAACAATCTTGAATGATTGCACTACAAATTGTAATATACTCATATAAGTAATACCAACTCCTGAGGAGGGCTCATGTGGGGCCGAAACCGGTAGAGTTTTTTGACTGCAACCCATTTACTTAAATCCTTATAATAAAACTTCCAGTCAAATAAATTCCAACTTCATCTTAAATGTAGGTGTGAATTTTCAGGTACCGCAAATATAACTTATTTGGCGAGCCAGGTTTCAATGTTACGAAGACCCCAGATCTTTCAACTTTTGAAACCGACTTCGGCGTGACCTTTGGGACATTCATTTGCTTTGACATATTGTTTGCCAAACCAGCTCTGCTGCTGCTCAAACTCAACGAGAATGTCACTGACATTGTGTATCCTACTGCCTGGTTCTCAGAACTTCCTTTCTTGTCAGGTTAGTGAGCTAACTGTAGAGGTAATAGTATATTGTGCAACTAGGGACGAAAGTGGCGTTTTTCTGACGAGTGCGGGAGTTGGCAACATGAGCGAAGCGAGGGCTGCCACCGCACGAGTCGAGAGAACACTTTTGCCCCCGAGATGCACACGAGCACACGATATTTTTTTCAATACCTGCACCGAAAAGCAATTAGAAGTTGAAGAAAGGGATAAACCGGATGATGATAACATTGGAAAAAATCTGCTGTGTCCACCATAGTACTTCCCCGACTCTAAGTTTTAATAACTTACTTTAATTTTATGCTTTATTCAGCAAAATTTAAATAAATGTATCTTCTTTTTCCCAAACTTTTTAAGTTGATACCAACTTCGATATAATTTAAATAACATGTAAGAAAATCTAATGTGGCCAGTACAAGACCTCCAGCCATACTCTATACCCACTCTTTTTAGTTTTTAATATACTATAATAGGTACTTAAGTACTCACAAATATATTGTTTTCATTTTATGTAAACTATAGAAGAAGATATAAACGAAGTGTGATGCACTGTCACTACTTATCATAAGTAATATCAATTTAAATTTACGTAGGAACAAAACACTTGAAAAAATTTGTATAATTTTTTGAGAAACAATTGAATATCGCATAAATGTAATTTTTTACAATTTTTACTAAACTTATCTCCCCGAAAGCTTTAAATTGATACCAAACTCGGTATAATTTAAATAATGTACCTACCTATAATAAAAAATTGAGGATCGGTTAAATATGATATTTTTATTTTTCTACTAGAATTATTTTTCCGAGAGTTTTAATTTGATACACACACGATAGTATTTTAATAACAATAAATAAGTTATGTTTATAAAGTTGGTACCACTGGTTAAATAAAAAAAATTGAATATTCTTTTGAGAAACAATTGCAAATCGTATAAATGTCATTTTTTACATTTTTACTAAACTTGTCTCCCCGAGCGCTTTAAATTGCCACGAAACTCGGTATAATTTGAATAATTTATTTAAAAAAATCTGACGTGGACACCACATGACTTCCTTGTACGCCTATTAAACTGTTCATACTTTTCTTAATAACTAAAATGTAGAATAATATTAAAAAATCTGACGTGGCCACAACAAGACCTCCCGCCATACCTACTTTATTCTTTTAACTTATTATACAAATATATTAATAAGTACTACTACTACTGCTACTATACTCACAAATATATTTTAGTCATTTTATTTAAACTGCAGAATAAGATATAAAGCATATTTTACTATTGTCACTGTCATGTCATAATCATTTAAATTTTACGTAGTAACAAAATGTTAATCGATCATGGACTACAAGTTACCAAAATACTAAATTATAAATATATACTTTAATTATTCTTAAATGATACCAGATACAAAAATATTTATACAATACCGATTGTAGGTAATAATCACATAATCTTTCATTTAAAATAAAAAAAATTGTCTTCAATTAAATATTTATCGAAATATTTGAAAAAAGTACTACTTCCGGTTTGTAGATTGAAACCAAAAATAGGAGGTGCACTATATAACAGTCCTAAATACAAAATTTTAACTTTCTACATCTAACCGTATTTGAGTTATACAACATATATACGTCCGTACGTCCGTCCGTCCGTACGTACAGACGTCACGACGAAACTAGTCATAATGGATTCAGAAAAGGTCAAAACGGATATTTCCATCAAAATCTGAAAACCGAAATTTTTCGCGATTACAATACTTCCTCCGTACAAGGAAGTAAAAAAACAATTGAAGATCGTTTAAATGTTATTTTTGTTTTTCTACTAAAATTCTTTTCCCGAGAGCTTTAATTTGATACCACACACGATAGTATTTTGATAAAAATAAAAAAATCTGACGTGGCCATCACACAACCTTCCGCCATATCTAGACTTTAAACAGAAATGTATACGCACAATCTGGTGCCTATTTAAAATATACAAATAAAAATCTAAAATATTCAAACACAGAAATTAGTATCACCTGAATCAAAAGATTCATTCACACGAAAACTCTTCTGTGTTGAAGCAATCCTACGTTCAGTTGGGAACTACATTTAATAGCTTAATTATGACTTATATAGCGCTAGTATGCCAACTTGTCACCCGTCTCATCTGTCAATATTTTTTATACAAAAACAAAAATCAACCGAACATGGATTACAAGATTTCAATGTTTTATTTGATAAATTTATTTTTTAAATTTTACTACAGTTCTTTAATGCTACCAGATAAAGACAATTTTTTTATAACGTGGATTGCAAATAACTTTTTCTCTTATTCTTATTACAAATAAATACTATATTTATCAAAATTTATAGAAATTTTTTACACTTAATCATTTCAATCTTTAAAAAATATCACTTCCGGTGAAGATATTTGTACCAAAATCTAATGAGCTCTTCCTATTCGTATACAATTGTAAAATACCAAATATCAAAATTTTTGGGTAATTCGTATTTGAGTTATCCAACAGACGGCATCGGCCCGGACCACACACATACACACACACACACGCACACACACACATACATACAGACATCATCGGGAAACTGTCAAAAATGAGTTGTAAGGACCCTAATTCGTGCTCATCCACTAAAAACTCACTACCCGATTTTTTGCATGATTCCAATACCTTCCTTTACAGGTAAGCGGAAGGTAAAAAAGTTATGTTTATAAAGTTGATACCACTGGTTCAATAAAGCTCATTTACGAACTTGAAGTCAGATCTTGGCTCAAGATCTTAAATATAAAATTTCAGTCTAAAATTCCAACGCGTTTTTAAGTTATGCAACATCCAGACACACCGACTAAAATTTTGATGTTGGTGTCATTTGATTCGAAATGAAATCTTTAATAAATTATTAAAACTACAAAGTGGTATAAAAATTATTACAAAAGTTATAAACAATATAGTGAAAAATGTTTTTTGGCATTATCTCAACAACTAAAAGTGATATCGGAAAACGGTTAATAGAATCTGAAAGAGCGATTAATTTGCTAAATAAAAGTTGCGGAACTCTATCTGCAATATTTATTGTAGATATTTAACACTGAATATAACATTCAGAACGGCCGACGCGGCGACATCGGGCTCCGCCGTATTAAACATGTTTTATATAAAATATTATTTTAATCCTGAATGAGAAAAGTTTCTGTGTCTAAAAACAGCAAACTTCCCAGCACGAGTCATCACATATGACACAAACTGAGACAGCTGTGGCGACACGAGGGCAACCCCACCGTAGTACATCACAACCAATTATTATTATTTTAATCCATTAAATATTGATATTTAGAACTGGAAGAAATCAGATATTATTTAAACATATGAATG
Source organism: Agonum fuliginosum (assembly GCA_947534325.1). NCBI lineage: Eukaryota > Metazoa > Arthropoda > Insecta > Coleoptera > Carabidae > Agonum > Agonum fuliginosum. The sequence continues at coordinate 17,212,952 of OX384042.1, forward strand.
AAAATTTAGTAATTTATTTTATTATCTCCCATTCTTCAATTATATATGAAATAGTGAGTAGGCCCCATTTGTGGGCCCCAAAAGTTTTGACACTTTGTTCAATTAAGTTACTAAATACAAGGCGTTAAAATGTGAAAAAATTAATCCCGTATGTTTTACCGTCTCCGCTTAAGAAAAATAGGCCCCATTTTTGGGCCCCCAAATTTGTCAAATAGAACAAAATATAAAATTGCCATTGCAAATACGTATGTGTGCAAAATTTGAAGTAAATCGGATAGGTAGAATAGAGTCAAATATTGATTCTAAGATTTAACCCATGACTGAATACAGAGGTGAAGTTAAATAAAACCGTGTAAAAACTGATAAAATTCACCTATAATATGTATGAGTGATTGATAAAGACAAATAAACAAAATAATTGAAGAAACTAGCACTGAAATAATTTTATTTGCTTTGTTAAGTGCATTAAATGTGATTCGCTTCGAGTATTCCATGGCCGGCGAAGGTGACGTCACCGCAAGCAGCCTGGAGGCCTGTATATCCCGAGCGCCTCGATTGCTCTCGTCGCCAGTCCATTTTGTATATAGAGGTCACTGGTAACTTTGTTTTGTGTGAGCAGCTGTGCAGACACAGGAGGGCTGGGCGCGTGCAGCGGGGGTGAACCTGCTGGCGGCCGGCTACAGCGACCCGGTGCACGCGGGCGGAGGAAGCGGTGTGTTCCAAGCGACGGGAGAGATCCGATACACGGTACCCGTGGCCAAGCTTACCACTCTAGTCGTGCAGAAAGTCCGCAAGATCAAGCGCCGCATCCCGACAGACCGTCCGGACACCAACACTGCGGTAACGTTGTACAGTTGTAAATTAGTACTGCGACCAATATTTTTATTATATAAATGAATCTGACAATGTTCTAAAAATCATGACCACCACCGGGAATTGAACCCGAGACCTTTATCTTGCCGATATAACACTCTGACCACTGAGCTATGTTAGTCCTGTTCAATTCTCGGTGCTAATCATGATTAACGAGTGTCGATCACAGTTGAGATTTCTACAATGGAAATCTCTCTATGCGTCACGTGTATGATGTTGTAGTTGTAGTTGTACTCTGGATGCCGAATAGACCATATTAATTATTCAATACGCATGTTCAGAAATCACCAATCACAAAGCAGGGGGTACTACCGAAATGGAACTAATTTACAAAAATAAGAAACAGATGGCATCCTGACACGCTTTTTGTTATTTCACAAATCAGTCGGTAGAGGCGCTATAATAATTGATATGGTCTATAAATAGAGTAATTAAATAAATGGGCAGAGCCTAAAGTGCGCAGTACGATGTGCTCAGAAGTCTGTTTTACAAGCTACAAATTTTAAAATTGAATCGTTTTATTTGAAATGAACATAATTAAAACTAAAACATTATAATATTTTATCATTTATGTATAACATAATTTTAAAAGTAATGTAAAGTAAAATTTAAACAATATGTATCTATTTATTCATACAAAACTTCATCAGCTGTTAAGTTCGTCGATCAGTGTAAAACTGGCTTACCAATAGCAATTACAGTATTTCAATTTAGCACACATTTGTGGGAGGAGTATCTATTCTATCTGTTGGGCGTCCAGAGTATAGTACTAAATCATTCAACTAAATGTGTTTGCTTCAATCACGGTCAAAGAAGATTAGGTTTATCAACGACCTTACATAGTCTAGACACAGTATGTAGGCCAAAGTGTAGCAGTGTAGGCATGGAGATGAAGTCAACATCATATAGACAAGAGGTGCGCGGCAGGGGTTGCGTTTCCGCCATTATTATTATTGCGGGTTGCATAAGATATAAGTTTTCATAAATGGCTTTTAAATAATACCTATTAAAATTGATGAAAATGTTACATACATACGTGCTCCTTCTGTTATTACTTAATATAATTTACAAATTGTTTCTATTATTTATATTTCTTAAGATAAATGCATCTAAAATCTAGAATTGTAAACGTTAGTTTGACAGATGTAGTCATTTGTTGAACGTTTATTGTATAATTTGCTAAGAAGTAGAGTACCTAAATAGACTAAGAGTACGGACAAGGCACTGGTCATGTGGCCATTTTCTATTGGTAGTCCAAATAGTGTTTGCACTTGTTTTTCAGGTTACTTAACTCTCAGAATTTAATATTTTTATGTCAATATTTAGTTACATATTATTTTCTAATGTTGCTCTTTGGTTACTATTTTATAAATTATTTAAGTGATTGACGTTCTCAAAAATGACTGCATAATATTTTACCTGTGGAACTAAATAATTGCGCTCTGGTAATCATAATTAATTATATAGAACTATGTAGATATATTTTCTATCAATATTTTTAAGTTTAAACCGTCTTAGGATTAAATTTTTAATTTTTTATGTCATCTTGACAGAGCTGTATATTTATATACATCAGAAATACAGTTACAACTGAAAACAAAAGTTAAACCATAATGGACTCCTTGTCCGTACTCTTAGTCTATTTAGGTACTCTACTAAGAAGTGTGTAAAGTAGGCAACGTGCAATGATCCACGGGGGAAACTTTTCCCTTCCCCGCCTGCACATGATGGCTTCAAGAAATTCCGAGTATACTTTGTCTAAATTATATATGGTTCTAACTGTACATTGAAGAGTAAATAACCATGCAAAAATTTTCCATGTACCTTATGAGGTAAATTTCGACTAATTTTTGAAAATTAAATCGCTTCTTGAAGCAATAAAGCCCCCGGATTTCGTTTCTTACAAGCCGGAATTTATTTGTATAACACAACGCACACTTATTCCAGTTAAAATTTTTTATGTACCTTATGAGGTAAATTTTGACCAGTTTAAAAAAAAAATTCTTAAGCTACTTTTGCCCCCATATTTGGTTTCTTACGCATTGTTTTTTGTAACTGTACATTGTAGAGTAAATAGCCATGCATAAATTTTCCATGTACCTTATGAGGTAAATTTCGACTAATTTTTGAAAATTATAAATCGCTTCTTGAAGCAACAAAGCCCCCGGATTTCATTTCTTACGAGCCGGAATTTAATTATATAATACAGTGTGGACTTATTCCAGTTGAAATTTTTCATGTACCTACTTTATGAGGTAAATTTCGACTTTTTTAAAATTTTTGATCGCTTCCCGCCGAATAAAGCCCCCTGTCCCATTTGCAAGAAAAGGCTTTTTTGTAATATATGCTTAAGGCGATATTAAATTTATCTTCAAACCTTTTGTACCTTATGAGGTAGCAATATGTGGCCGGGCTTCCGGACTATTCGTTTTTGAGATAAATGTCTGTAAACATAAAATTTGGTTGATTTTTCCATTGTTCTTTTCGAGTAAATTTAATTTAAAGTTTCTGAAGCCCGTAAGCCACAATGTATCGAATATAATTTTAAAAATAATTAAAAATAGACCAAGCACAAAAGTCGACAATTTTTTTATTCGAAAAAATGTAGAATTTTATCTTCTTTACCATTATGTGCCTACCTCGAATTTTGATTCCCTATTGCCTGGTTTATTTTTTAACAAATTGGAAATTTATATTTGCTAGGTTATTAACTTTCATGTATGAAAATTTCAGCTTATAACTCCGATTCCCTCACAAAAGTGAAAATTATTGTCCACGAGAATTCCACGATGAGTAAAACTTGCATTGAAGTATTCAGTGAAGCCTTTCGGTAATCATATAAAATTCAAATTAATGATAAAATTGTTACAATGTTAACAATTTTTATTATAGATTAATTATTTCAATTTAAAGAATAGTTATTTTTCTACGAAAGTGCGAATTCATATGTTTTCAAATATTAAAATTGATGGTGAAAGTATAGGCTTTTGAAACATTGAGTGGTGAAAATAATTTCCATACTCATTTTGAGAATTGAATGCGAATTTTTCAAAAAGTAAATTTTTCATACATAAAACACTTTATTTGTTGTAATGTCTGTAATAAGTAATCAAATGGACGATTTTCACTTAATTTGAGATATAAATCATTTTTAAGAATTATAAATTGTGCAGTTACTAAAAGGTCAAAGCTGTTAGGATATTTTTTACAAATTTTAGATTCACAATTTCCGTAAAATGTCCAAAGGGATACAAATAAACTCACTTTCACTATCACTGCCAAATTCTGCATGAAATGTCATTATTTGTTATTATAAATCACACCATAAATGCAAAATTACAAAATTGATCTGTCAGTTTTTATATATTGTTATTGTTTTCAGCTCTGACAGCAAGCCTACCTGATTTGGTTTTCTTAAATTTGTAAATATTTCCAATTTTTTGTTTATTTTAATATTTCCCACTTTCGTAGAAAAATAGTAGGTAACACACTTGCGGAAAGGGTCATTGAAAAACTCGCTAACGCTCGTGCTCCAATTATTGTCATACTAGTTTTTCAAGAGCCCTTTCCACACTTGTATTTTTATTTTTGATGGTAACCAATCTATAGGATTAACTCCCAATTATAGAATGGTAGATGTTATTATAGTGGAATCCAACCACTCGGACCCAGTGGTATTATTGTCGATTGTGGTGGGAATCGAACTGGGGATCGCAATATATTATATGGGATATTACAATATAATATTATGTAAAAGTGTATCGCGAAGTAGCTACTATAGTTGATTTCTTAATTAAACGGAGCAATCTGAAGTTGTCTCGCTGAGCCGTATTTACACTGTAAATACGAGAACAATTTCACTAGATTCTTTTGGCGGCAAAATTAAATTTAACTAGATTGATCTATCAGCGGGCAAAATCGATACAGTCACTGACAACAGCTGACGAGACAAGATGGAGAACATTCGTTTGTTTACATTACAAAGTTTGTGTGGTGTTACATCAGCCAATAAAAAATCTGTTGTGGCCAGCACATAACCTCCCGCCTTGACACTGTAATATGTGAATTTGGTTTTTGTTAGGCTACTTTTTGTAATTTATTTTATAGTTCTTCAAGCAACGTACCGATTTCGATTGACATTGAAATCAAATTAGCTCTTTGTGGATACAATTTTTATTTTATTATTACCATATTACATTATATCCAGTTAATAATGAATCGATGATGCTTCTTGACTGGATACGTTTAATGGAAGGATAAAAACTTACTGGAATTGAGTCAGTTTTCTATTTATTAAATTTCGGCTACTAGTTACTAAATTTCAAACCCAGTTATTAATATTTATACATTTCTTTACAAATGGTGCCACTAAAATTTCAGAAACTGTGTATACGTCTGTTCATCTGTCACATTGACATTTTCATTTTTGTTTTAATTTTTTTTCCTATATTATAATTTACAAATCGTGGTAGGTAAAATTACACATTTTTGAAAAATAATTTTCATTTATTGTAAGAGATATAGAAAAGATGTTAAATAAATATTGTAAGAGGTAATTTGTTCTTTCAAATGTCGCATGACAAATTGTAACTATCGCAGTATTTCCTATATTTTTTGCAAAAAATGTTAAAATGCTTCAAGAAAATACCATTTCCGGTTGGCAGATTTTTACCAAAATCTAATCAGCTCTTCATTAACATGTATAAATGTATAATGCAAAATGTTAGAATTTTATGTTCAATAGAATTTGAGATAATGAATCAGAACGAAAGACTATAGTAGGCGCACATACAGACAAACGGACACACACACACACACATACACACACACACAGACATCATCGTGAAAATAGTCAAAATAGGTTCTAAAGGTACTAAAACGTGCTTATTGACAAAAATCTCGACATCGAATTTTTTCACGATCCCTATACCTCTCTAGGCGAGAGGTAAAAACGATCAGTTTTAGCATTCCAACTTCAGATTGCTGCGTTTAGTTAAGAAATCAACTATACCGTGAATTTATTTTAACATGAAACATAGGACTTTTCATATCCATGGTTACGAATTTGAGAGCAATGTATTAGAGCGTTCTATTTAAAATCGAACATAGGGAATAAATTTAACTGTATTATTCTTGACATCTTGACTAATATTACATATTTGGGCAGCTGTAATAGTTCCAAGAGACGCCTTCAGCATAAACTTTTAATTGTTTAAACTATACCTACATCGTATTTCCAGGTAGCAACATTTGAATTTGTTAATTGGAGTCAAACTGATGCTACCTGGAAATACGATGTAGGTATAGTTTAAACAATTAAAAGTTTATGTTGAAAGCGTCTCTTGGAACTATTACAGCTGCCCATATGTTATATTGGTCAAGAATAATACAGTTATATTGATTCCCTATGTTCGATTTTAAAAAGAACGCTCTAATACATTGCTGTCAAATTCGTAACCATGGATATGAAAAATCTCATGTTTCACGTTAAAATAAACTTTTGATATAAACATTAAAGTAACAATCATCCGCAACTGCCAATTTTTTTTTAAAACAATAATTATCATAAACAAAAGATAATCATTTACTATAAATAATATTGTTTAACCTTTCAGAGCGTAATAAATGAAAATGGAAATACTCGTTCTATTGGTAAAATGGAAACATTGAAAGAAGATATGACAAAGTACACCACCGTTTTAATCAACGACACTAATGTGGAAGGCCAGAAAGTTTGTCACGGTAAATTCTGTTGCACTTTTACTGTCAAGTTTCCACCAGCTGACGGGCATGACTATCGATACAGGTAAATATTTTTTTTAAAGCAATGCTAAGCGAAGATACCAAAAATATAGGGTCTTTCATTAAGAGTGATAGGATTTTAATTTTATATAAAACGTCAACGGTTTGACATATTAATTTAGTTTTTGCTTTATTTGGAAGCTTGGACAATGCAGTTATGGAACAAGATATCGTTCAAATGTCCACCACGGCTTTGTTGACACTGCTCAAAATATCGCTTCAATTTGGCTCATCCGCAACACTGGCCGCTACAGCTGTGATATTCTCCTCGCTTCGAACATTTCGTTGTCTTCTTGGTGGCTTATTGTCTTAGTAATGTTAACTCAAACTTTATCACAGTGCGTCTTATAGCCTGCGCAGAGTGACAGTGACGGCGACCCAATTCTGGGGTGAATAAACGTTGAGCACCCACAACTGAGCTCGAACTTTGGTAATATTTTTTTTTATTTCCAACCGGTCTAGAGGCGTCAAACGCTGCATCATGAAACTGGACACTATACTAAATAATTTGACACCTGGAAGTACCTAAATAAAATATATATCAGAAACCGAGAAATCTTTATTGAAAAAACTATCACTCCTATTGAAAGACCCTATAAAAGGGAATCATTATAACACAAACGTTTCTAATGTCTTTCTCAACTCATTTAACCAAAAATGTTCAATTCGAGTAATTAATTATTAAATAAAACACAATGCTGGGGTGCAGTCAATTTATTAAAATTTAATCAACTTCGACCGGTTTCGGCCTCACGTGAGTCATCTTACCAAAAGTATTACAATAATTGTAATATGATATGAATATAAAACAGTTTAAAAACTTACGTGATATGTCGTGAAAAATTACAAAAGTACCTATGTCATGATATATAAAAAAATAGATAAATAAATAATTAACACATTAAATAGTTTAGTCGGAAATTTAAAAAATCGTGCACCTCAATGGACTAATTTTTCACTTGTCTTATTTAGTTTTTTACCGTCCATTGAAGTGCACAAATATCTTCTATTTTTTAAAACGAATTTAAAACATTCGATCGGTTATTTCGCAGATCCAAGCTTTGTTGACGACATTAAAATTTGAAGTTAATTCCCTTATAAATAAAAGCTGTACAGTGGCGCGCGAAAACCCTGTTTTTTTACAAATATTGCAGTTTTTTTTACAAATATGGGCGCCAATAGTTATTTGGGTATTAAGAGCGTAAAGTGGCTCTTTGTTACTCGCCTTCGGCCAGCGCTGCAATAGTGCAAGAGTAACAAATATATTTTACGCTCGTAATACATACTTACTTAATTTTATCTAAAATTATTTGTTATACTAATAATAATAGTATTCAGTTAGTTCAATCTGCGTTCAATCAATATATTATGTTTCATTCGTAACAATGACGATACCAATAATATCGAAATAAATAAATAAAAAATATTGTTTGATTCTGTATTTTTATTTTTATTTTATGTACTTTTTCGGCGATTGACATTAAAAGTGCTGTTTTTGACAGCTGACAGTCAGCAAAGTGTCACTTTTGCTGCCTAGGCAGCAAAAATAGTAAAAAAGCCTAAGCAGCAAAAGTAATTCTTGTTACTATGGTGAATCAACAAATTTGACATTTATAAAATTCATCAACATACCTAACCTATTTTGTCTTAGATTAAAGCTTTGTTTGTAATATTATTTTTCCCCTCAAACGTAAATTATTTATTATTTTTATATTTAACAAAACAATAAACGATATAGAATAAAATGTTTTTGACTGTTTTCTGCCATGGTAAAGGATCACCTTAATCTTAATAAAAATTTGTCTTATTTTTTTAGGATGGTGGTATATGAAGGCCCCCGATTATTTCAAATAATACCAAGCAACGTTCAGATTTGCGGAATAGCAGCATGCAAAGACGAGAATCAAAACACTTGCGGGGAACGAACTGACAGCACTGGAAATCCGCAAGTGTTCGAACACCTGAGCATCACAGGTAGTTTCAGAAACGACGTCAACACCGTTGTCTTCCCATCGAACACGCTGTACGACCTGTCAGTCTTAAAACCTTCTGACTTTGAATACAAAGTTAAACTTAACGGAGCTCAAAAAACTGTTGACATGAGAACCACTCAAGAAGTGAACAAGATACTCGGGTTTGGAATCTATGGAGTAACGAAAAGTTCTGCAGCTGATTATGCCGCATTCTTGCCTTTAATTGTTATTAGTGTTGTTACTATTATTGCAATCAATAAATATTATTCGTAGATAATTGTTGCGAATGTACCATTATCATCAACAAATAAACACAAATACCTAATTAAAATTGGTAGTTAATAATTTTTTGTCAATAGAGAAATCCAGAATGACGTCATAGCCAGGGGGCAACCTACTATTCCAACTTCATTTTTGCATATTTTTGATTAAATTTGGAACAGTTTCTGTCAAAATGTAATTTAAGTAATTTTTTCATGATACAAAATACCTATAAAACTACATATAAAATAGTATTATGTTGACAGTTACATTTAAAGGCAATATAATAGTTATTTGTGTATCAAGGCTGTAAAAGTGATCTTTTTCGGCCGAATCTGAAGTTTGCAGCCGAGGCGTAGGCCGAGGCCAGCAATTCAGGTGAGGCTAAAAACACTTTTAAGCCGAGGTGCACACAACATTTTTTAGGTGGCTATCAAAATATATATAATTTTATGTCTAAAAAAAGTTTCTTTGTATCATAAATAATTTTATTTATATAATTTAGGCTAACTAAGTTGTAGGTAATTACTTCTAAATATATTTACCAATTAAAATTAAATAAATTTGTTATTTAGCGGCCGTGAAGTAAATGCGGCCGTGAAGTAAAAGCGGCCGTGAAGTAAATGCGGCCGTAAAGTAGTCATTTTGACAGAAGATGTCAAAAAATGTGACACTTTACGGCTGTCAAAGGATACGTAAAACAACTATTTATGCAATAGCCACCTAAAAAAAGACCATTTTGACTGCTGCCCCCTGACAAATTCATTTGTTATGGATTCGTCTATTACGTCGATCGAGAAATTTCGAAAAAATACCTACTTCTATCTAAAACATATAATGTTAAAACGCTAAATTTAAAATAACATAGCATAGTGTTTCAAACATCCTGATGCGTAATAATAATAGAAAATCTTGGAATATTCATTGAAATCTAATTTTAAAATAATAAATTTAGTGCTTTTGTTTTTTTTGTTTTAGAAATGTTGGCAACAGTTTGACAGCACTCGCGCGCAACAGTGAAACACATAATCAACAAACATAATCTAAAATAAGATTAAACATGTACTTATATTGAATTTTAATTTACTACATTACAAATTACAAGTGAAATTGGTAAGTTTTAAAAAGAAATTTATTCTTTTTTTAAGTATTAGCAATGGCGTCGCAAGGCTTTTCAATTTGGGGGGATGGAGTACAGCAGGAACCAGGAAAAAATGTAGGGAAGCACACATCTTTTTAATTAATTTTGATATTATATTTTAATATTTAAACAAATAATTTATACTATAATATATGCCATCCGTCTTATAATATTTGCGACCTATCTATACCAAATAGGCGTGAAAGATATATATATATATATATATATATATATATATATATATATATATATATATATATATATATATATATATATATATATATATATATATATATATATATATATATATATATATATATATATATATATATATATATATATATATATATATATACAGAGAGTTTTTACCTCTCGCCTAGAGAGGTATAGGGATCGTGAAAAAATTCGATGTCGAGATTTTTGTCAATAAGCACGTTTTAGCACCTTTAGAACCTATTTTGACTATTTTCACGATGATGTCTGTGTGTGTGTGTGTGTCTGTGTGTATGTATGAAAGTCTGTATGTGCGCCTACTATAGCCTTTCGTCCCGGTTCATTATCTCAAATTCTACTGAACATAAAATTATAATCTTTTGCATTATACATTTATATGTGTTAATGAAGAGCTGAAAAGATTTTGGTAAAAATCCACTAACCGGAAATGGTATTTTTCTTGTAGCACTATAACATTTTTTGCAAAAATTGTATAAAATAATGCGATTGTTATAATTTGACATACCACACATAAAAGAAGAAATTACATTGTACAATATTTAATCTTACTTGTTTCTATATCTTTAAGGAGGTACACTCGAGTGGTGGGGGGTTAGGGGCATCTCCTATACTCGCAATGTATTTCATGTCAGGGTTTCAACTTATAAAAAATAAAAATATATTTTTTTAATTGTATGTAAACCCAGTCTATTTGAATTTTTGCTAATAAAATGAGATTTAAATATCTTAATTAAGAATATTATTTATTTTTGTTATGTAAAAATTGTTTATTTTATAAGATTTCATTCGGCTAAATACCAGTGTAAACTACGGCAACGCTGTGCTGTACATGTCATTTTTCACGGTCTTATGTCAATCTGACAGATAGTAAAAATTGAAAGTGAAGAGAATTCTGCACTTGAAATTTCATTTAAATCGTTGGGTATGAATTATTTATCATTTGTGCATATTACCTTTCATTCTTGTGAAAAACTTGTGATTATAGATAGATAATGTTGTTTTTTTTCTGGTTAAATTCTAATTTTACGCTTTTCAACGTTGCCGCTTCTATATTATGTTCTCGCCAATATTCTCCAGTAGGCATAAACGTCAGTCTTTCGATTAAGAATTCTTGTAAATTACGTGGTAAATGATGCTTGTATTACTTTTATTCGGTATATGAGATAATAATGTACGTTTTAAAAAAGCAATTGTAATTTTCTGTCATTTCTGTAATGCTTTTTACGTTGATTTAAAAGTAATCCCATAAGAGGCCATGTAAAATGAAGTTTTTTAATATTTATTTTTGGATAATCTACGTGGTGAAAAATTATGAAAAAATTCAGGTAACAGTTTTACAATGTTTTGATTAATTTTGCAAAATTTCATTAAACTCTCTCATTATTTCAAGTGTCGAGTGTACCTCCTTAACAAATAAAGAAATATAATTTTTTTAAATATATAATTTTACCTACCACGATTTGTGAATCCCGAAATAGAAATAAAATTTAAAACAAAAATAAAATTGTCAATGTGACAGATAAACAGATGTCTGTGGCAAAGAGGTTTCTCTGTGGTGTAGGGCATGTGTAGAGTGTGGTGTAGAATTTTGAAATGTTGGATATAGTATAGTATATTAAATGGACATAGTATTATTATGTAAATATGGTATTTATAAAATAAAATAATATATTAAACTAAGAGCTGATTAAATTTGTGAAATATATAATTTATTTACCTACATAATTATTATAAGTCCATTATGCATTTTAAAATAATATAATGTATGATTATTTTATATTATTATATCAAATGTTATACGGTGTTGTTGTATTTTATTTAAATTAAAGCTTAATATTTGGTTAAATACGAGGTTAAATAATAATACTTCAATGTCAAGGCGAGAGGTATTGTAACGGCCACGTCAGATTTTTTTTATAAGTAAACATAGGGCATGTCATTACCATAGTTACAGTGTTACTGGATGACAGCAATGCATTAGAGCGTTTTTTTATCAGTAAACATAGGGATAATTAACATACGAAAATAAATATGAAATATAAATTAAAGAAATGATAAATTATTTATTTATGTTTTCTACACTTAAGAACTAGGTAGATACATTAAACTAATCAGAATTAAAGAACTAGGTAGACACTTAAAAAATAATGTTTACAATGACAGAATGAATGTTGAACAATTAAAAAATCGGATTAGTGCTGTTTCCCAAAATAATACTGCCCAGCAAATGCTATAAATTATTTTTATAATCGTTTAGGATATTGGTTAGAAGTTAATGGTTCCAATTTTGAGCATTTAATTCGATTACAAAAATTCTCATTAGTTTAATGTAGGTATCTACCTAGTTCTTAAGTGTAGAAAATATAAATAAATAATTTATCATTTCTTTAATTTATATTTCATATTTATTTTAGTATGTAATTATCCCTATGTTTACTGATAAAAAGACGCTCCAATACATTGCTGTCATTCTGTAACACTGTAACTATGGTAATGACATGCCCTATGTTTACTAATAAAAAAATCTGACGTGGCCGTTACAATACCTCTCGCCTTGACATTGAAGTATTATTATTTAACCTCGTATTTAACCAAATATTAAGCTTTAATTTAAATAAAATACAACAACACCGTATAACATTTGATATAATAATATAAAATAATCATACATTATATTATTTCTGTTTATCTGTCACATTGACAATTTTATTTTTGTTTTAAATTTTATTTCTATTTCGGGATTCACAAATCGTGGTAGGTAAAATTATATATTTAAAAAAATTATATTTATTTATTGGTTAAAGATATAGAAACAAGTAAGATTAAATATTGTACAATGTAATTTATTCATTCATGTGTGGTATGTCAAATTGTAACAATCGCATTATTTTATACAATTTTTGCAAAAAATGTTATAGTGCTACAAGAAAAGTACCATTTCCGGTTGGTGGATTTTTACCAAAATCTTTTCAGCTCTTCATTAACATATATAAATGTATAATGCAAAATATTAGAATTTTATGTTCAGTAGAATTTGAGATAATGAACCGGGACGAAAGGCTATAGTAGGCGTACATACAGACTTTCATACACACACACACACACACACACACACACACACACACACACACACACACACACACACACACACACACACACACACACACACACACACACACACACACACACACACACACACACACACACACACACACACACACACACACACACACACACACACACACACACACACACACACACACACACACACACACACACACACACACACACACACACACACACACACACACACACACACACACACACACACACACACACACACACACACACACACACACACACACACACACACACACACACACACACACACACACACACACACACACACACACACAGACATCATCGTGAAAATAGTCAAAATAGGTTCTAAAGGTGCTAAAACGTGCTAATTGACAAAAATCTCTATATATATATATATATATATATATATATATATATATATATATATATATATATATATATATATATATATATATATATACCGGGAGTTTTACTATATATTTATATATATATATATATATATATATATATATATATATATATATATATATATATATATATAAATATATAGTAAAACTCCCGGTATATATATATATATATATATATATATATATATATATATATATATATATATATATATACCGGGAGTTTTACTATATATTTATATATATATATATATATATATATATATATATATATATATATATATATATATATATATATACCGGGAGTTTTTTACCTCTCGCCCAGAGAGGTATAGGGATCGTGAAAAAATTCGATGTCGAGATTTTTGTCAATTAGCACGTTTTAGCACCTTTAGAACCTATTTTGACTATTTTCACGATGATGTCTCTGTGTGTGTGTGTCTGTAGGAAATAATCAAAGATTAATAAAATAGAACAAAACTAAATAATAAAACAAGTTAACCTCAAAATTTTATGTTGACATTTGACACAAGCATGAGAAAATTGACAAGTTGTTAGCAGTACACAATAAATGGTATATAACGGACTTTTGTGAATCTAAAAGAAAACAATAATATGTAAGAAAATATATTTCATATAATGAATACTATATTATATGAATAGTTGTTCTGCTAGAGCTCGCGCACTGAGAGAAGATGCCACCGACGTCATATGCGCAGAAATACATTTTTGTCGTTTCCATAGCAACCTCTCCGACCTTGTACGCCAAACTCAGTGTAGTTCATGCTAGAGTATAATTTTTTCTTTATGGCATTTGTGCGGTTCGCAGTTGTTTGGTTTAGTTTATTTTTGTTTTTATTTTGGTACTATGTCAAAAAAGTGGGTGTACAGGGTGTAATTATAAATTTTTTAATTGTAAATACTGCATGAATTCATTATAAAATAATGTGGTACGCCACTGGTCACAGGTTAGGAGAGAGATTCGATGCTTACGTCATCAAGTTCGCGCATGTATTGATGACGCAAATAGCATCTTCTGTCAGTGCGTGAGCTCTACTGCCGTTAAAACACAAATTGATAAGCCCCGCCCCTTATGACATAAGATATGCGTATAGATTTATACGAGTAAAATGTGTAAGAAAGAGATAGCTTATTTAGTGAACGTGGTGGATAGAATTTATCTGATATGACGTCACTCCTATATGGATTTAAATTGTCTTTACTACGTAAAATTTAAATGATTATGACATGACAGTCACAGTGACAATAATGAATGTGCAGCTTGTTAGAAATATCTCATGAAACCTGAAAATTCTGTAAAATATATTTTCAGTGACAAGTCAAAATATTCACAATCTATATTTATTATTTCAATGACTACTACAATCCAAAAATCATTATATTATTATTTTGTTATTTTTACAAAACATACTGAATTCATAAAATAATTCATTGCATTCTAACACCCCTTCTCAATGAATAATTTTAATTGGAGAATAATCAACAATACTTTAAACAATTCCTAATAAACTAGTAAACTTTCGTGTCTTCGTTGCTTCTAATGGTTTAGTCAATAGATCGGCACCCATGTTTATACTTGGACAATATTTAATAATTATTTTTCCTGATCGCTTTAAATCGCGAACAAAATAATATTTCGTTTCGATATGTTTTGTTCGTTTGCTTACGTTCTCGTTGTCCAGAAGTTTTATACAGCTTTGGTTATCTTCGTATAATATTGTACATTGTAATAATACATTAAAATCAGCTAACATTCGTTCCAACCAAACTGCTTCTTGTGCCGCCTCTGCAAGTGCTACAAATTCCGCTTCAGTTGACGATAGTGCCACGGATTGTTGTTTCCTACTCATCCAACTAATAGTTCCTCCATATAACTTGAAATAATATCCCGTGTTTGATTTTCTATCGACTTGATCCCCTCCCCAATCAGCATCAACAAAACCAATAAGTTGATGTTGATTTGATTCTTCGTTTTCTGTATTCCCAAGTTTTAATTTTTTATTAATTGTTGTTTTTAAGTAACGAAATATGCGTTTGACTTCTACCCAATCACTCTGTAACGGTTTCTCCACTTTTCGAGCCAATATAAGATGTACTGACAGCAATATCTGGTCTAGTATGAGTAGCCAAGTATAGTAGAGATCCAATTGACTCCACAAGTTGTGACGTCACGACCGCCATGTTATTGTAGTAGGTTACGGTTTACGTTCCAAACAAACCATTACAAGCGTGATGCAGAGCATAAGTAAGTATGAAAATATCATATTTAATTACAAAATTCAGTTTTTTTGAAGTTTAGTAAATATTTAAACTAATAGGAAAGTGTAACCTATCAACAAACTTTACTTTATTGTTTATTTGACAGATATTGCTTAAATACGAGAAATTTGATGAATGCAAGTTGAACATATCTGTATTAAAACATTAATGTATTTACCTTACACAATAAATAGCATTAATAAAGAAATAAATGACTTTCAAATTGAGCTACACTTAAAATAACACGTTCAGCTGCATTTGTTTGGAACGCAAACCAAACCGTAACCATAGTAACCTGGCGGTCATGACGTCACACTTGCGGAGTCAATTGCACTTCTGTATAAATTATTCGATTGCAATGGTTCTTGAATTTCGTTTCTTTTCTGAAAACCTGGGTCTAGAGGAATATTCGATGGTCTAGAGTTTTCTAAATTGAATTCTTTAATCTTCTTTTCAATATAACCACCTTGATGTAGGTGAAAAATTCCATCGATATCTCTTTCAAATTCTATTCCAAGGTAATACTTGAGGTCTCCAAGATTTTTCATTTTAAATTGTCCATTTATTTTCTTTTCTAAATCTTCTAGTAGATTACTTTCAGTACTAGCAATTATGAGATCATCTACATACACAAGTAAGTATATCCAATTCTGATTTATTTTCTTTGAATATAAACATGGATCATTAATACTTCGATGAAAACCATATTCTATTAAAGCATTATTTAATTTCTTATTCCACTCTCTAGCACCTTGCTTGAGACCATAAATGTTTTTATTTAATTTGCATACTACATCAGAATCTCCATATATGTATCCTTCAGGCTGTTTCATATACACTTCATGTTCAAGATCTCCATTTAAATACGCTGTTTCTATATCATATTGTTTTACTTTCATATTAGTTTTTCCAGCAATTGTAAGTAGCGTTCTAAATGTAGTTTGTTTCACAACAGGGGCAAAAACTTCATCGTAATCTTGTCCAAATTTTTGTGAGAACCCTTGAGCTACTAAACGAGCCTTTAAACGATAAATTTCTCCTTGCTCATTACGTTTCATTTTGAACACCCATTTACTTCCAACTGCTGTCTTATTTGGCGGTAAACGAGATAATTCCCATGTACCATTCTTCCTCATTGCTTCTATTTCTTCATCCATAGCTTTTATCCATTCTGATACATAAATACTTTTCATTGCCTCTTTTCTATTTTTAGGTTCTTCAGTGTGTTGATCTTCAATTGCCACTTTAATTTCATTTAATCTTGATGGTGGTACTCCTTTATTACTTCTTGTGGAACGTCTGATAGATTCTGTTTCTGTTATTAAATCTTCTGTTTCCCCTTCTATAATAGAAGTCATATTCTCTTCCTTTTCTGGTATATCTGTTTCTATAATCGAATTATCTTGTTCCATTGATATCAATACTTCACTTTGTTTCTCAGTCATTTGCTCTGTAGTTGGTGAATCTTCTTTAATGTTTTCTTTTTCTGTTTCTTTATGTTCTTTATCTTCAATAAATCGCACATTTCGACTTATTGTTATCATATTTGTTTCCTCATTAAGAAGTCTGTATGCTTTAGATCCTTCCTCATATCCAACGAAAGTCATTTTCACAGCTTTTCTTTCCAGTTTATGTCTTTTTTCTTTTGGGATTAAAACATAAACTTTAGATCCAAATATTCTGAAATAACTTAAATTTGGTTTTCTTTTATGCCATCTTTCATATGGCGTGACTTCACTAGCTTTAGTCGATAATCTGTTTTGTGTGTGAGTTGCGGTCTGTACTGCTTCACCCCAAAAACGATTAGGTAGATTTGCTTCAATCATCATACAGCGAGTCATTTCTAATAAGTACCTATTTTTTCTTTCTGCCGTTCCATTCTGTTCTGGAGTGTATGGTGCTGTAGTTTCAGTTCGTATTCCTTCCTTCTTTAAGAATTCTTTAAACTGATGATCAATGTACTCACCTCCTCTATCTGAACGAATTTTCTTTGGTGTTCTACCGAATTTTACTTTTACTTCGTAAATATATTCTTTAACTTTTTCTTTTACTTCAGACTTCTGCCCCAGTAAGTATATTTTGGTGTAACGACTATAATCATCAATAATAGTTAGTATATATTTTTTCTTACCTGGGGTTACTGTTTGCATAGGGCCGCATACGTCTGTGTGAATTAATTCTAATATTTCTGAAGTTTTGCTTTCAGATTTCTTTGGGAAAGATATTGATGTCATTTTTTCTTTAATACAACATTCGCATGTAAATGAATCAAATTTTCCACATTCCTTTATATTAATTCCAGTAGCCATTTGCTTATTTACTAATAATCTGATAGCTTTGATGTCTCGATATCCTAGTCTACGATGCCACGTATGTATGCAGTCTGATTTCTGGTAATTATCACACAATACATTATAATTAACTTCATGTACTATATCTAGTTCATATAATTGATCTTTAATAGTTGCAGTAGCAAGATTTCTGTCATTATTTACAATTGTACATTTATCTGATGTAAAATTTACCTTCATTCCTGCTTTAGTTAACTTACGTACTGATAGTAGATTTCCTTTCAACGTCGGCACATACATAACGTCCTTAACTAATACTCTTAAAATATTATTTGTTCCGTCATTACACCGTAATATTCCATCTCCTATGCCTTCAGAGAGAATTATAGTTCCGTCAGCAAGTAATATCTTTTCTTTCACATTTGGATTAAACTTAATTTAAAAATTTCTATCACTAGACATATGTGTTGTTGCACCCGAATCGATGTACCAACCATTATTCATTTTGCTACTATTAAAGACAAAACATATATGTGGATAAGTATTATTTTCAATACTTACTACATTTGCCTTTTGATGAGGGTTCTTTTCTTTCCACGCTAAATATTTTCGACATTCTCTTTTTAAGTGACCAGTTTTCTTACAGAAGAAACAATTTAGTTTGTGTTTTTCTGTTTGATGTTTATTTAGAGCTACATTAGTTTTCAGTGCCTTTTCACTATCTTGAAAAACTTTGATATTTAATACGTTCTTTCTAGTGTATTCTTCAATAAGTTTGTTCTTTACTAAATTCCGTGTTAGATCTGCTTCAGGTCTGGTTTCAAGAGCTGTTATTAATGTCCCATACGTATCTGGCAGACTACTTAAAAGTAATCAACCATTAGTGGATCCGCAATTTCTTCCCCTAATGCTCTTAATTGATCTGTTAAATCTTCCATAGTGTTTATATGAGCTTCCATATCGCCTTCTTCTTTTAACCTTAAATTGCAAAGTTTCTTTAACAATGTTACTTTATTCGATAATGTAGATTTTTGGTGATATTTTTGCAATGATTCCCAAGATCCCTTTGCAGAAGTTTCCTTTCGAACATGAATAAGTTGATTATCTTCTATTAGAAGACCTATAGTGGCACGCGCTTTTCCGTCTTTTGCTAACCACTCAGCACTTGGAACACTGGGTCTGGCTTTACTTACAACATCCCATAAATCATCCTTTATTAATAGTAACTCCACCTTATATTTCCATACTTGATAATTACTATTATTTAGCTTTGTAATGGAAATTTTTGTATCTGCCATATTTTAATCTTTACGCTGCATACACTGTGCCCATAACCTGTTATAAATATCTCATGAAACCTGAAAATTCTGTAAAATATATTTTCAGTGACAAGTCAAAATATTCACAATCTATATTTATTATTTCAATGACTACTACAATCCAAAAATCATTATATTAATATTTTGTTATTTTTACAAAACATACTGAATCCATAAAATAATTCATTGCATTTTAACACATAACCTGTTAGAAATATCTCATAAATCATCCTTTATTAATAGTAACTCCACCTTATATTTCCATACTTGATAATTACTATTATTTAGCTTTGTAATGGAAATTTTTGTATCTGCCATATTTTAATCTTTACGCTGCGTACACTGGGCCCATAACCTGTTAGAAATATCTCATGAAACCTGAAAATTCTGTAAAATATATTTTCAGTGACAAGTCAAAATATTCACAATCTATATTTATTATTTCAATGACTACTACAATCCAAAAATCATTATATTAATATTTTGTTATTTTTACAAAACATACTGAATTCATAAAATAATTCATTGCATTCTAACACAGCTTTCGTCACAACCTCAAACAACAATAGAACAATAGTTTGATAGGCAAGTATGACAGGAAGGTGCAATTTAATTTTTGAGTTTAATTTCAAATTTTTTGACTTAAGGAGGTACACTCGACATTTGAAATAATGAGAGAGTTTAATGAAACTTTGCAAAATTAATCAAAACATTGTAAAAATGTTACCTGAATTTTTTCATAATTTTTCACCACGTAGATTATCCAAAAATAAATATTAAAAAACTACATTTTACATGGCCTCTTATGGGACTACTTTTAAATCAACGTAAAAAGCATTTAAGGAAATGAGAGAAAATTCCAATTGCTTTTTTAAAACGTACATTATTATCTCATAGACCGGATAAAAGTAATACAAGCATCATTTACCACGCAATTAACAAGAATTCTTAATCGAAAGACTGACGTTTATGCCTACTGGAGAATATTGGCAAGATCATAATATAGACGCGGCAACGTTGAAAAGCGCGAAATTTGAATTTAACCTGAAAAAAAAACATTATCTATCTATAATTACAAGTTATTCACAAGAATGAAAGGTAATATGCACAAATGATAAAAAATAATTCATATCCAACGATTTAAATAAAATTTCAAGTGCAGAATTCTCTTCACCTTCCATTTTTACTATCTGTCAGATTGACATCAGAACGTGAAAAATGACATGTACAGCACAGCGTTGCCGTAGTTTACACTGGTATTTAGCCGAATGAAATCTTATAAAATAACCAATTTTTAAATAACAAAAATTAATAATATTCTTAATTAATTAATTTAAATCTCATTTTATTAGAAAAATTCAAATAGACTGCGTTTACATACAATAAAAAATGTGTATTTTTATTTTTTATAAGTTGGAACCCTGATATGAAATACATTGCGAGTATAGGAGATGCTCCTAACCCCCCACCACTCGAGTGTACCTCCTTAATTCTATGACAATATTAAATAAAACGGTATTATAACACAATTAACAGCATAAATCGTAGGTCAGTTTTTTGTATTTTGCATTTTTCTATCATGCTCGCCTATAAAACTGCTGATATTGTGAAGTAGGTGCACATCCCTTATAGTAAAATCGTTTATATCTTCTTCTGCAGTGTAAATAAAATGACTAAAATATATTTGTGAGTAGTAGCAGTAGTAATAGTATTAATATATTTGTATATAGGTAATATATAATAATATATAATTAATATATTTGTACATATGTGATAAGTAAAAATCTGACGTGGCCATCACACAACCTTCCGCCATATCTAGACTTTAAACAGAAATGTATACGTATACAATCCGGTGCCCATTTAAAATATACAAATAAAAATCTAAAATATTCAAACACAGAAATTAGTATCACCTAAATCAAAAGATTCATTCACACGAAAACTCTTCTGTGTTGAAGCAAACATCCTCATTTAATAGCTTACTTGTGACTTATTATAGCGTTAATATGCCAACTTGTCACCCGTCTCATCTGTCCATATTTTTTAATTTTTTATGCAGAAACAAAAATCAACAGAACATGGATTACAAGATTTCAACGTTTTATTTGATAAATTTATTTTTTAAATTTTACTGCAGTTTTTTAATGCTACCAGATAAAGACAATTTTTTACAATGTAAATTGCAAATAACTTTTCCTCTTATTCTTATTACAAATAAATACTATATTTATCCAAATTTATAGAAATTTTTGACACTTAATCTTTTCAATCTTCAAAAAATATCACTTCCGGTGAAGATATTTGTACCAAAATCTAATGAGCTCTTCCTATTCGTATACAAGTCTAAAATACCAAATATCAAAATTTTTGGGTAATTCGTATTTGAGTTATCCGACAGACGGCATCGGCCTGGACCACACACATACACACACACACACACACACATACATACATACAGACATCATCGGGAAACTATCAAAAATGAGTTGTAAGGGCCCTAATTCGTGCTCATCCACTAAAAACTCACTACCCGATTTTTTGCATGATTCCAATACCTTCCTTTACAGGTAAGCGGAAGAACCGTGGAAGAATTTGGTACTAGTGTTTGGAACCACTTTATGGTTTTTAGTACTAGGGACTTTTTGTGCTACTTTGATAAGTTGGTGGATTTGCGCGCGCTGTGCGCCTGTCAAAACTGGTTACGAAGACCTGTCAAAATGTTTCGTCGGCGTTTGGTATATATTTCTACAAGGATCTAGATAATCCTAAACAAAAATCGTTAACAATTGTTTATATTTTTTGGGTGATTACTACTTTATTAGTTGCAACTGCTTATCAAAGCAAATTAGTCAGTGTTTTAACTACACCAATCTATGAACGTCAAATTCGCACTGTGGAAGAAATGATAGAAGCTAAGTTCCCATTTGGTGGTTTACCTGCAGTAAGAAATTTTTTTCAAAGTGATTCTTACGAAGATAAACTAATATTTGATAAAATGTTGTTATGTCCAGAACCAATACCATGCATCGATAAAATATTCCAAGGAAAATTAGGATTCCTAATGCCTGAAATTTTGTTGTACTACCGAGCACCAAGCTACATGCTAAGAAACGACAATAAAAATAATGTGTATACGTTTAAAAAGATTGTCAGACCTATGATGTATACCGTATACACGCAAAGGGGGTTACCCTACTTGGACAGGTTCAATGATTTTGTTTTGAGGTGACAACAGAATGGTTTGCTTTGGAAATGGACTTCTGAAACTAAAAAAAATGTTATAACTCCAAGTGATGACGATGTAACAGCGTTGAAATTGAACAATTTTGTTAGTTGTTATTTAGCACTAGGGTTTGGTTATATTTTGTCGGTTACTTGTTTGATTGTTGAAATTGTGTGGCATAAATATTGTGTTGTTATATATAGAAAGTAGAGAAATACTAATAATAAAAATATATTCTAATAGTTATTTATGTAACAAATACACAAAATATAATTTTATGGAACGAATCTAGTTACGGACGAGGCGCGAGTCTTTAAATTAAGGCGGGAATGTAGCTGGCTACGATTTCGTCGAGAAAAAGGAGAGATATATACAGATTTAGTGTGTCGAACAAAGGCAGCAATAGCGAACGCGCTCTAAAAGTGGCATCGTATTTGTATTATATTGTATTTATAAGACAAAAGAAATAATCAAACGCATTATTTATATACTATATAACATGTTACCTACAGTGCGACGCATGAATTTTAATACATTTTGTATTTAAAATGCCCTAATTTAAAGATGTAAAAGTAGTATTTTTCTTTTTATTCGACTTTTTTTTTAACAATACTATGATAAAATTTTGTAAAATCGATGCGTCGCACTGTAGAATGAATATTAAATTTTGTCGTAAAAAATTCCAATGTTCTTACGTTAGTATTAGATTCAATATTTTACAAACCGTATATAGACCAATGTTTTCCTCTTTATATACATCTACATTACCGCCTTAAGTGAGTCCTCTAAAATGGGGGTTTCCACGATTTTTTGTTTTTTTACATGTTAATCTATACATTAAAATATTAGACCCGTATTTTTTCTTTTTGCCAAAAAGTTGCTAGTAGGCCAGAAAAAAATTCATAAAGTTTAAAAAAAATAGGTGTGACGGTGTGACGTCAACGGTCCTGAGAACATACGTTCACCGCGCTGACAAAGACCGAATACGTTACGTAAATCTTACCTTATTTCAACACAAGTCCATCGTCAGAACGACAAAAAACGATCTTACACGAATAAATCTTTGGTTTCAATGTTGTCTACGTCACGCATGACGCATTTTAATGTATGTAATTTAAAAATATTGGAAGCACAAAGAAGCACTAACGAAGCACTAACGATTTGAATATTAAAAGTTTGAAATTATTACCAATGACGTGCTGAGTGTGATCTTGGCACGACATAAACAATGCTATTTTTCTCACAATACTACTGTTGGGGTTGTAATATTGACTTTTAAAAACTTGTATTTTGCTTAACTGTAGGTTTTATTTACAATAATAAACTAATACAAAACACAATGTGGCGTCAACCGTTACCGCCATTACTAATCTACCACGAGGGCCAGTGCTGCCAAATGCCAAACAAAATATGCAGGTAGTTATTACATCATGCGACAGATGGCGTTACATATATCAAAACATATGAAATAAATATCAGAACTATACATGCCCCCCGCCTTGAAAGGGTTGCTTTCAAATTATAAATTGATACATTTTAACATTTTGCATGCAGTTACTCTATTGGTAAAACAACAATCTTCGCTACAGCGCGACGTATTACACCAGCACAAGTTTTTACTGACACAACACGCACAATTTTATCAGCACCTGGATGAACGTGGAGGATTCTGCCAAGTGACCACTTAGCAGGAGGTAGGTTGTCATCCTTAATTAAGACAAGGGCACCGATGCAGACATTTGGCTCATCATGCAGCCATTTGGACCGCTTTTGTAGATCGGAGAGATATTCCTGTGTCCACCGTGACCAGAAATGCTGATTGAGTTGCTGTAGGTATAGATTTAGTTGTTAAATAATTTAAGTATTTATATGACACAAATTTATTATTTTTTATTTTTTATGTTGTTATTTACATTAACAATTCGAATAATATTTTTTTGTTTTTTATTAGGGAAAATCAATGTGGCGGTACAATACAATAACTACTTGATAATAGAAATAAAACATATTTAAAATGTAGGTACCGCTACATTCACTCCCCCCCTCAATAAATTGACAAAAACCATACAATAAAATAATAGAATAAAATACAATTCATTAACAAGCAGACATCTGTTATTCGTGAAGAATCCTTTCCTGAAGATACTGGTTTTATACCAGTCTAAAATATCTATGTGTAGGCTGGTTTCAATCTGTCAATCGATACAGTTTCTAATGTATTATTAATTTTAATAATAAAATATTTAGCAAAACGTTTACATACTTCAAAAGGGCCATCGTAATTTTGTTGTAAAGATTTTTTTATTGCATCATGTCTAACAAAAACATATTTAGTTTTAAATAAATCTGGATGTAGGTAAGATTTTCTGTTATTAAATTTTGGTGGTTGTGCCTTTAAATTTTTCATGTAATTTTTTAATTTATTCAAATAAACTGAAGTATCATACTCTTTGATAAAATTATTTTTTATTAATAGTTCTCCAGGTAGTTGTAAAATTGTTCCATAAACTAATTCGGCTGAACTGCATTTAATAGACTCTTTATACGCAGCACGTATACCAAGTAATATTAATGGTAAATTATCAAACCAGTCATTTGCATTAATACATGTTTTTAAACTAGTTTTAAGTTGTCGATGAAACCGTTCTATTAATCCATTCGCTATTGGGTGATAGGAAGTTGTTCGAATTCTGTGGGAACCTAATAATTTTAATAGATTATTGAAAAGAGATGACTCGAATTGAGCTCCGCGATCAGTAGTTATGGTAGTTGGAATACCAAATCTAGATATCCAACCGTGAACGAAAGCTTTGGCTATAGTTTCGGTTGCAATGTTTTTCAATGGAATAACTTCTGGCCACCTAGTAAAACGGTCAATACAAGTTAACAAATAACTATGACCATTTGAAACTGGTAGTGGTCCTACTATATCTATGCGAATGTTATTAAAGCGTGCTGATGGTAATTCAAATTCAGCTAATGGAGAAATAGAATGTTTTTGTACTTTACATCGTTGACAAGCTATACAAGATTTTGTCCAATTTGCAATATCACTGTTCATATTTTTCCAAATAAATCTGGAGCAAATTAATTTTTTTGTGGCTTTAATTCCAGGATGTGAAAAAGAATGAATCTGATTAAATATTGCTTTACGAAATTCAGTGGGAATATATGGTCTAGGTTTTCCAGTTGAAATATCACAAATGACTTTATTTTTTGAATTAGGGAGAGACAAATGAATAAATTTAATAGAATTGGATGTTGTATTATGTTTTAAATTTTCTAATTCTTTATCATTTTGTTGACCGAACGAAATTTTATCAAAATCAATGGAGTTGTCTTTTAAAACTGTGTTAACTTGTATTCTAGAAAGTGCATCAGCTACTGGATTATTTTTACCAGATATATGTCTAACATCATTTGTAAATTGTAATATGAAATCCAAATGACGAATTTCGCGAGGGGAATATGTATCTGATTTCTTATGTAATGAGAAAGAAAGTGGTTTATGATCTGTAAGTATATGAAACTCTCGACCTTCGACAAAGTATCGAAATTTTTTTATTGCTAAGTATATGGCAAGTAACTCTCGTCCAAAAGTACTGTATCTGCATTGTGTAGGTGAAAACGTTGAAGAGTAAAAAGCTATTGGTTGCCATTTATTTTCGAAATACTGTTGCAAAACAGCTCCCACTCCAGTGTCGGATGCGTCAACCATAATATTTGTCGGAGCATTATGTCTTGGAAAAGCTAAAGTTACATGTTTAATTAATGCAGTTTTATTGAAAAGAAAGCTTTGGAACAGTCACTGTTCCATGCTAGTTTCTTTGTACTGTTTTTCGTGTTATTGTCTATTAATTTGTTTAAAGGTTGTAATATTGTAGCGATATTAGGTACAAACCTGTGGTAAAAATTAATTAAACCTAGAAATTCGCGAAGTTGACGTTGGTTACTTGGTTGAGGATAGTCTTGTAAAATCTTAATTTTATCACTTAAAGGTTTAATTCCATTTTTAGTTATTTTATGACCTAAAAAATCTATTTCTGTACAACCAAATTGGCATTTATTTGGGTTGATAAGTATACTGTATTCTACTAGTCTTCTAAAAACGGTATTGATATGTTTTAAATGTTCTTCTATGGATTTACTAGCTATTAAAAGGTCGTCTATATAAGCGAAACAGAAATCTAAACCGCGTATAACTTCATTGATAAATCTTTGGAAGGTTTGTGCACTATTACGTAAACCGAAAGGCATAACTAAATATTCATACAATCCAAAAGGAGTGGAAATGGCTGTTTTTGCTATGGAAGATTTTTCCATAGGAATTTGATGAAAGGCTTTTTTTAAATCGATTTTTGAAAAAATAGTTGTGTCTTGCAAATTTGAGACAAAATCTTGAATATGAGGAATAGGATAACGATCCGGAATCGTAATGTTATTCAAAGCACGATAATCTCCACATGGTCGCCATTCATTCTGATCCTTTTTTTTAACCATGTGTAAAGGTGAGGACCAATTACTCGAAGAAGGTCTGATAATGCCAGATTTTAACATTGAATCAAATTCTTCCTTAGCAATTTTTAAACGATCAGGTGCTAATCGGCGCGGCCTTGCAAAAACAGGTAAATCATTTGTAACAATGTGATGAGTGATTTGATGTTTAATTTTACGATTTGACGTCAAAGAGGTTGTCAGTTCAGGAAATTTGGAAAGAATTTGTTTGAAAGGACAAGTGAAAGAAGGAACATTGGAAACAATACTGGAGATACTATTGGATTGGAAATTTTCTATTAAACGTTTATTTGAAATGTCAACAAGTAAGTTAAAATGTCGAATAAAATCAGCCCCAATGATAGAATGTTTTACGTCTGCAATAATAAATTTCCATTTAATAATTTTACTTAGTTTGAAATCTAATTTCAAAATAATTTCTCCGAAAGTTGATATTTTTGATTGATTGACAGCTTGAAGTGTCAGTTTTTGTTTGTGTTTTTGTTGTTGTAGTGTTGGTTTGATAATACTTAACTGAGCGCCTGTATCAATCAGGAAAGAATGTCCCGATATTCTATCGGTCACGAAGAACAGGGAAGAAGGTAATGGGCAGTTAGTGCTATAAACAGAAGGAAATTTATCATACATATTGTTGTAGAAAAATGTATTAAAAGAACAAACGTTGCTAGAAGATTGGATTGTCCTTATGTGAGTATTTGAGTTCCATTTACAAGGTGGAACACATTTCTTGGCATTCTCACCAGAAGTTGAATGGTACCAGCAAAAAATATCTTCCTTAAATTTGTTTGATATTTTATCCCGTTGATTGCTGACTTGCCTTTGGAGTAATATTTTCTTAATGTCAATTAAGTCTTGTTTAATGTTGTTCATCTCTTCATTATTTTTATTAAAAGCTGCAATGGTAGGTTGGGATGATATTTCGATAATTTGATCAGCTGTTTCTGCTTTTTCTTCTAGTGACAATTTAGATGGAATTAAAATCATCTGAATGTTTTGTGGAAGTTTCTGCATGAATAGTTCTTCTAAAATCGAATTATCCATCGTTTTAGCTCCTAAAAGTTGTTTCATAAGTCTAAGTAATTGAGAAGGTTTTCTGTCTTCAAGATCTGTATTCAGGAACAACTTCTGAAGTTTTTCTTTGTCCGATAAGGTAGTGCGTTTAATAAGTGCATTTTTTATAGTAGTATAAGGAAGAACACTTGGGCGATTAATTATTAGATCACGTACTTCAGTAGCATGTTCAGAATTTAAGGAGGCAATAATTTTGTTGTATTTATTCAATTCAGAATTGATGTGGTGGCTGACAAAAGCTGCTTCGACCTGAGCGAACCATAGCTCAGGATCATTGGGCCAAAATTCTGGTATCTTGAATTGAACAGCAGAAGCTACCATTGCATTATCTGTAGTTTCTTGTGACATAGTTGGAGTGGGTAATGTAACTACTTCTTCATTAACCATTGCGTTCTTTAAAAACACTCGGGGTCACCAATATAGATTTAGTTGTTAAATAATTTAAGTATTTATATGACACAAATTTATTATTTTTTATTTTTTATGTTGTTATTTACATTAACAATTCGAATAATATTTTTTTGTTTTTTATTAGGGAAAATCAATGTGGCGGTACAATACAATAACTACTTGATAATAGAAATAAAACATATTTAAAATGTAGGTACCGCTACATAGGTATTGGAATCTTGAAAGCCGATTTTGTGGTATATCACGTAAATCAGGATCAGGAGCAGTGATCAAGGATCTGCCTATTAGGAAGTGACTAGGGGTTAAAGCTTCCAGGTCATTCGGATCGCTTGACATTGGGCATAAAGGCCGTGAGTTAAGGATTCCTTCTATTTGCGTGATTATGGTAGAAAATTCTTCAAAGGTAAGTAGAGCATTTCCTATCACTCGTTTTAAATGGTGTTTAGTACATCGCACGCCTGCCTCCCAGAGGCCACCGAAATGCGGAGCAGACGCTGGTATGAAATGCCAGTTTACTCCTTCGTCAGAGAACATTATGTCGAGAACCGATTCATTGTCATTTAGAAAAAAATACAAAATTTTGATTTCTTTATTGGCGCCAACAAAATTAGTTCCGTTGTCGCTATAAACATGAAGGGGTTTTCCCCGCCTTGATGAGAATCTGCGAAATGCGGCAAGAAAAGATTCTGTGGTCAGGTCGGAAACCAATTCTAAATGTACTGCCTTAACAGCGAAACATATAAAGAGACTTATATAGCATTTAGTAATTTTGCAGCAACGTCCTTTCCTATCCTTAATAAGAAAAGGACCTGCGTAATCAACTCCCGTTGAGTGAAAGGGTGGCATCATGGTAACGCGCCTTTCAGGTAAATTTCCCATAACTGGGTTACGAATTTTTGCATTGAATCTGCAACATGTTATACAATTACGGACTGTGTTGCGAGCTAAGTCTTTACCAGCCGTTGGCCAAAATTTATTTCTAATAGTAGCTAGTAATAGTTGGGGACCTCCGTGCAACAGCCTAACATGTTCACTTTGAAAAATAATCTTCGTGAAAGAATGCTTGCCAGATAATACTATCGGGTGTTTTTTATCAAAGGGCAATTTAGAATTTTGTAATCTTCCGCCAACGCGAATTACTCCCTGGTTATCTAAAAAAGGGTTCAAGTTAAATATTTTACTTTTGCTATTGCAAACATTATTAGCCTTTAAATTTTGCAATTCATCAGAAAAACATTCAGATTGGCACATTTTTGCAAGGAATGTTACCGATTTGTTTAAATCTGTAGTAGTTAAGTTGCCTTTTAATCTATTTTCAGCATTTTCTCGTGGAATTCTAATGTTATGTAAGAACCGAAGGCAAAATGCAAATACACGAACTAACTTCGCGAAACTTGAGTATTTATCAAATATGTTTAGCGTTTCACATGCGACTGCAGAAGTAACATTTGGTTTTCGAAGTTCAGGTAGTTCCGCAGTGTCAACATTATTTACTAAATTGCATGGACGCTCATTAGGAACGGTAAGCCAGGTAGGACCATGCCACCAAATTTTAGAATTTAATAATAAGTGAGGAGTAGTTCCTCTGGAAATAATGTCGGCAGGATTATTTTCAGTTGGCACGTGTTGCCAATCCTCTATTTTTGTCAAATTTTGTATTTCGGCTACACGATTGCTAGGAAAAGTCTGTAATAAATGTGGAGAGGTTCTTATCCATCCTAGTACAATTGTGGAATCGCACCATAAAAAGCATTTATTGAATGGTAGGTTCATTGAAGCTTTGACTTTGTTAAAAAGTCTTGCTAATGTGAGAGCGCCGCAGAGCTCCAAACGAGGAATCGTTATAGATTTTAAAGGAGCTACCTTACCTTTAGCTCAAAGTAGTCTTGAAATATTTTGATCATCTGCGTTTTTAGAATACAGGTAGATACAAGCTCCGTAAGCATTTAATGATGCGTCGCAAAAACCGTGAAGTTCTATTGATTCAAATTTACTGCAAATGACATGACGCGGAATTTGTAGCTTATTTAGCGCGGTAAGTTCATTTCGGAAACTTGTCCTCTGAGTATGCATTTCCTGAGGCACGGATTCGTCCCAGGATAGATTTAAAGTCCATAATTTTTGTAAAATGATCTTTGCAAACATAGAACACGGCGCAAGTAATCCTAACGGATCAAATATTTTAGAAATGCCCGATAGCATGTTTCGTTTTGTTATTGGTTGCACAATTTGAGTTGTGCTTATATTATACATTAAATTGTCAGGCTTATTAGACCACAACAAACCAAGAATTTTATTTTCGTTTTGACTATCAAAATGTACTGTAGTACTCAAACACGATTGTTCAATTTCTTCTAGTATTTCGTCACTATTTGAGGACCATTTGCGGAGTTCGAATCCACCTTGGTGTAATACATTTTCAACACGTTTACATATGCTGATAGCTTCAGGTATGGATTCGGCACCAGTGAGCATATCGTCGACATAAAAATCGTGTCGTATCACGTTTGATACTACTTCATCATTCTGATATTCATTAGCTAATTGTACCAGACATCTAATAGCAAGGAATGCCGCGGAGGCAGTACCGTATGTAACCGTATTTAATGTGTAAATAAACAGCTCCTCTTCGGGATTTGATCGCCACAGTATGCATTGAAGATGCCGTTGTTTTGGGTCAATTAATACTTGACGGTACATCTTAGCTATGTCAGCGCTTATGACATATGTATGTTGCCGAAACCTCAGCAGAATAGAAAATAAGTCATCTTGAACTGTTGCACCTGTCATTTGTAAATCATTTACCGAAAGGCCGGTAGTTGATTTAGCTGAACCGTTAAAAACAACGCGTAGCTTTGTTGCACAGCTTTGTTCCTTCAGAACACCGTGATGCGGTAAATAGTAAACTGGTTTACTTAAGTCGAATTCAATCGCTCGACTCATATGACCAAGAGCTTCATATTCATTCATGAAATTCACGTAAAGTTCTCGGAGCTCGGGATTGTTCTGAAGTTTACGTTCAAGCGCGTAAAAACGTTTAGTTGCGATTTGCTTGGTATCGCCAAGACGATCCACGGACTCCTTTAACGGAATAGTGACCACAAAACGACCGTGTTCGTCGCGTTTAAAATTGCTAATAAAGTTAGATTCGCATGCTTGTTCCTCATTTGAAAGAACAGGTGCTGTTGAGATTTCCTCAATTTCCCAAAATTTCGTTAATTGGTTATCAATAGATTTACTAAAGTTACATACTGTTTGATCTTTCTGGAGAGACATAAATGGACCAACTATTACCCAACCTAGCAGGGTTTTTTGAGCTATTGGCAAATTCGTACCTAACCTAATTTGGCCAATGCCCATTAGATTCCAAAAAATATTCGCGCCTAGTAAAATATCTATAGCTGCAGGTTTATTAAAATCTGGATCGACCAATCTTATGTGTCTTGGGATGTTGAATGATGAGATATTAATTTGCTGATTTGGTATCACGTCAGTGATACTAGGAATAACAAAACATGGTAAGTTTTTGGAAAATGAATTAACTCTTGACTGAAGTTTGATGTTGCATTTTTCTTTTAAAGTTGAAATGTTACTGTTTATGCCGACTATGGATAGATTCGCTGGTTTCGTGTTTATTTTTAGCCGTTTGCATAAGTTTTCAGTCACGAAATTTGACTGCGAACCTGAGTCAAGCAATGCACGACATAAATGCTTATTTCCGTTCTCATCGAAAATGTATACTAATGCAGTGGATAAAAGTACGTAATTCGATAAATTTGAAAAATTCGAGCATGCTGTAGCAGCTTCGGTTTTGCTGCTCTCTTCGGACTTGTCGTAATGCAGGAGAGTGTTATGAAAACTCTTGCATTGTCTGCAATGGCCAGACTTACAATTTTTACTGAAATGTCCGGGCTTCAGACAATTTATACACAACTTGATATTTTTAACTTTATTGATTCTATCGGTTACTGACAAAGTTTGAAATTCAGTACATTGATAAATGGTATGACTATCAGTACACACAGGGCACTTGCGTTCCCTGGCGTCAACTACTGCGGTAGCGCATTGCCGCTTGTTTTCTTTGACTACTTGTTTGTATTTACCGTTTTTTTCTTCTAATTTTTCCATTAGATCAGATCTATTTTTTAAAAATTGTAAAAAACTATCTAATGTGGGTGATTCGGAGGATCTCGTTGCCTCCCATTTCGCGGTTGTTTCACCGTCTACGCGATCTGTTAGTAAATAGATGAGGAGAGTGTCCCAGTGTTTTGTGGGTTCTCCGAGATATTCAAGAGCACGCAAATGTTTTGAAACTTCGTCTAAAAGCTTGCGAAGTGACGCGGATGAGGCCCCTTTTGAGACTGGCATATTAAACAATGCTTTCACGTGATTATGAATGAGCAAGCTAGTGTTGTCGTATCTGTTGCAAAGAAGATCCCAAGCAATTAAATAATTAGCTTCAGAAAACTCAATTGATTGTATTATTCTGGCTGCTTCTCCTTCGAGAGAAGCTCGCAGATAGTGGAATTTTTGCACGTTACCAACGTCATCATTACAGTGGATTAAAGACTTGAAGGTATCGCGAAATTCTAACCAGCCTTTGTAGTCGCCGCTAAATTTTGGTAGATTAATCATGGGGAGTCTTATTGAACTTGACGCTATGCTATTTTGACCAAGAGAGTTATTTGGCGACATTCGCGGTGGTTGTTCATACTCGGGTTCTTTCAGCTCTGTGAGGAGTTGTTGCGCTGTGGCAATTGAAGAAAAAAATGTATCTACGAATGTACTACGTTCTTGGAAATTGGTTTCAGCCTGCTTACCTAGACATTCTATTTCTTGCTGCACTGTTTCGAATTTATTAATGAGCTCTTTTTAACTAGTAATTCTAAACTCCAATTCTAAAAGCTCAGTTTTCGACAAAATGCCATCTGCACTTGCATGTTTGGCAACTAGGCCATTTACATGAGTTTGAAATAATAATAACTGCGATTTCAATGATTCCCTTCCGCTTTTTAGATTCTTTAGTTTCGCCATTATTGATTTGTACAAATTTTACACACGCAAATAGAATGATAATAAATAGGAAATGTATAAAGGATAAGTGACTCACGTGATAACCACTGATCTTCAATTCGACGACTCTCGGCGTAGCAAAATGCGTTGTCTTCTTTGTAGCTGCAGAAATGAACTATGTAGTTGTCCTGGGCAAGATTATTCCGCAATTGAACATTGAACTATGTAGTTTTCCTGGGCACGATACTGGCTGCAGCGTCTTGTTGCGCTGGCCGATTGGATTGTTTTTGCTTTTTGAGTTGTTGCACTCAATTCTTGCGAATTCACGGAATTCTTCGATATCTCTTAGTATCTGGTTCGAAGGACCATGTTGGGGTTGTAATATTGACTTTTAAAAACTTGTATTATGCTTAACTGTAGGTTTTATTGACAATAATAAACTAATACAAAACACAATGTGGCGTCAACCGTTACCGCCATTACTATCTACCACGAGGGGCAGTGCTGCCGTACTGCCAAATGCCAAACAAAATATGCAGGTAGTTATTACAGCATGCGACAGATGGCGTTACATATATCAAAACATATGAAATAAATATCAGAACTATACAACTATAGGACGATTCACCTAAGAATGGCATTCCTGGGGTACGTTCCGATTCCATGGATAATTGTCCGAATATATCTTGTCTAGGGAATGACGTCACAGAGAAGAGTGTCTTTTGATTCTGAACGACATTATTGAAAAATGTCCCTTTGACAATACGCATGCTCTTTTAGCCCGCTGTTACTTCTGTTAATTTGAATTTGCAACTATTATTTATCTGTGAACTATGGCGTTATTTGCAGCAATTAATTAGGATAATTAAATAGTAAATCATTTTAGAACATTTTTAAGAACGCCGCCTGAAAATAATCAAAGTAAAATAAAGAACTAGGTACTTAGAAGAAGTTATTCC